>JAXQQM020082447.1:0-183291 GCA_034641835.2 Pinus albicaulis | reverse complement strand
GATGCATCCATTACAGAGTTAGCTTGTTCATTCTTGCACCGAATAGCAGCTAGACCTAAAATTCTTCCATACACGGACATGGTTAAATGGGTACTCGACAGTACTGATATTAAAAATAGACAGTTTAAGACTCAGGGTCAAGATCTCATTGGCTCATTTACTCCACAAGATTTGAGACTCATGTATCATTTGCCAAAGCCACAGAAAACTTATAACAAATAGTTCATGGAGAAGTTTTCCAAAGAAAATGAAAACCTGGCAGAATGCACCAAGGACTAGTCAAGGAGAGACGAACCATTAAAGAAGGATAAACACAGTATGTATAGTACTGGTTCTCTCACTTCTCTGTATTGCTTTTCTACTGCTATGCTCTATAGGCTTTTTGGAAAGCTAGAGATTAATAATTTTTCATCTGAATGGCTACCGTTATTGAATGCTGTTGTTAATGCTACTATTGTGGATTGGGCTAAGATATTATCTGACAACTTAGCCACGGCTTTTTTGAATTACCAGTCTAAAAGAACTGTTTCTCAGAGGATTTATCCCCCTTTTTACTTATCTTCTTATGTGATGGATTCAATCTATTATGTTTCTAAGTTTCCTTTAATGGGTTGGAAATGGACAACTCAAGATCCCCTACCCATTCATGTTTATCACAAATAATTGTGGGATTCAAAGTTCATTCCCTATTTTTACAAGATTTGTAATGGCACCATGTTGCCCCTGTATAGAATATTGTATGATAAAGATGCTCCAAGGTTTTCTCCTGAAGCAGAGGTAGACATCCTACTTGTTGTGAGATGGTTTGGAGAAGAATTTTTTACATATGTTAGGGTTTTTGGAAGTTTTGTTTCTCCTCATGTTTTACCTTTGTATGTTCCTGATAAACTCATGGCCCGAGAAATTGCTTATCAAACCTACGGAGAAGGAGGTTTGACTAAAGATTTGAAGGACAAGAAGAAGGCTATCTAGCTGCAATTTCCTATGGCCTGTGGGGCCTTTTCATTATTTGATGTTGGTCATGCATTTAAAGAAGTAAACAATTTTACATGTTTACGTTTGTTCAAGTTTCCAAGAAGACCATTCGACCCATATGATATTGTTAAAAATTTCACTACTGCAGTCAAGATAAGAGTGTTTTCTAAAGAAGAAGATCTTTTTGATGACATGTTCCAAGAAAAAGGCACACTTAAAGAAATTCTACATTCGGCTCAAATACGGTTTCCTCCAGCAGAGTTTCAAGAATTCAAAATATACAGAGAAAGGAGGTTAACTACTATCCCTTTGGATAAATTACACTTGGAACCCGTAAGGGAACCAACTCCTAATATTAGTCTCAGTAAAAGTTCAAGTACAAACAGGTCTAAGTCAAAGTCCGGAAGAGAAACCTCTGAACACTCTAAAAGTGAAGGGTCAGTAAGGGATACTGCCCAGTCAAAGGAACTTTCACAGCAACAGGTTTCAACCTCTCCTCAGTTAAATCTTCCCCCTCTCATTTTACAAACACCATCAGTCAAAACTGAATTAGATAAGGAATGGGAAACATTCAATGATTTGATTAATATTGAAGCACAAAACACATAGACACCTGTGAGTAATGTACAGACAATAAAAAATATAGTCACAGGAGTAGTTACCAATGTCTCAGAAATAGAACGTATTCTCATTACCCCATCCTATGAACTCATGCTAAAAGTAGAGGAAATTCCTCCTCTTGATGCATTCTATAGTCCACAACACAAGGTAGTGGTAAGAAGAAAAAGGAAGAAAAGGAAATTAGAAAATGTGCTCTCTCATGATGCAGAACAATTAGATGTCTTATGGCAAGATCCTACTACTGATCCAACTGAAAATCTCACTAAATTATCTCAGATCACAGGAGCATATGCCTCTGCAGCCATTGATAAAGCATCTGAGGTATGGAAATTATTGAATGAGAAAGAAGATCAGGTACAGGTCTTGCAACAACAACTGCAACAAGCCAACGCTAACAATGAAGCACAAAAACAACTTGAAAAATTACAATAGGATTTTCAACAAATGCAGATCAGATATCAGAACAGTTTGGCTGAAAAAGAAAAACATCTACAGGTTATGCAAGAGATGCACAAAGATGATCCCAAGCTCACAGAATTTATCACAGAGTATATTTCCTTAAATGACCAACTACTGCAACAACAAGAAATATTATGCCAAAGAATATTACAGTGGAACTCTTATTGTGAAGAAAGTGATAAAATCACTAATCATGTCGTAGACTTACGACATGATTATGATTTAACTGATAAAAGAGTTAATGACTATTTGGCTTGGCAAGAAACAGAGGAGGGAAAAAAAAGCAGGTGCACCTATAATCAATGACAATCATAAAGAAATGCTCTTTAATAATTGGGATGCACAAATCAGGAAAGCAGAGCAAGCGGCAGAAGAAGCAGCTACAACAGCAAGCAATATTATTGATTGTATAAATGAAAATTTTCACAAGGAAAATATAATCTCTGAAACTACTCCAGGGTATCTACCAAAAGCACAGCAACTGCAGACAGACTAGAGACAGAAAGCTCAAGAAAAGGCAGAATCGATTAAAAGATTAACAAAGTTAAATTGGGATTCTTACTGGGCGTGTCTGGTAAAACCACACAGCCAGTGCATGACTCTCAAGTGTATAATAAATTCTGACGAGAAGATGGCGCCAACTCTTGCCGATTCCGTTTTCACAGGACAGTTAAAGTCTGAAGTCGGCCAGCCTACTCTTCTCAAATCAATGCTAAATGCTTGCAATTTTAAAGAACAAATTCACAAGTAGTTAGTTGTTAAGTTTTAATTTTAGATTTAGTATTAGTTTTGCTTTATTTTTTGCCTAAAAAGAGGATGGTCATTTAAACCGTATCCTACATTTTTGTAATAAATTATTTTTAGATTTAGTTAGTAGTATTTAAACCCTTCTCATGCATTTAGAGAAGGGTCCTGAAATTTGTCAAAAACTTGTCCTCAGAACATGCACTTTTGCACCCTCCGAGGAGGTTTTGATGAATGAATGGAACATGATTTATTGATATCTGTGTTTAATATCTACTACTGATGTTGCACTTTTGTACTCTTAGTGGATGTTGGATTAAGAAGAGATAAGTCATTATTACTTGAAGCTCATGAGTAGAACTAGTTATAAATGGTACTTTTATCTCTTAACTATTTCTGCCTTTGTGTTAAAGTGATATTCATGTTCAGTTGTTTATATATTGATGCTTGAATGCTTGAGTTATCATTTGGCACTTTTGTACGGTGATAGCTATTTATTTATGCTTAATATATGAGTAGCTCACTATGCGATATGTTTTTCACAATTGTTTCATCTAACTTTTTATACGAAGTGGTTTATATTTATTGAATTCTTTTCTTATAACAGTTGAATGATCTTTATTACCAATTGTTATTTGAAATCATTTTAGATCACATAATAGAAAGATTACATCCCGGGTTAGTTTAGAATTAGATATTTCTATTTAATTAGAATACAATTTGCATGTTATTAAATTAGAAATAGAATAAAAGCATTTCACTTAGGAATTTTTTTTTTAAGAAAAGAAATATCAATTCTCAACACACACACACATATTGGGAAACTAGTCCCATTATCCCCAGTCGGACCCACTAAACCAAACGGAAAAGTAACTACTAACCAAGGTCCAGACCGGGTGGATATCCCCCTTGTTGTAGACCCGATTTTCGGGGCTTCAATAGTACCCTTGCCTTATCTCTGGAGGGAGTTAATCTCTCGATTCAAAACAAAATATTTTAGTATTAGTGAACAAGGGAGAAACTAGGTTTTTCATGACAATATTTGTTTCAGAAATAATATCCAATTGGGGTAACCAAAAGTAACCAAGATGATGGATCAAGAGAAGGAACAAAATTATTCTATGGTTGATCCAAGGCATATAGCTCAACATATGTTGAAGTACCACCATGTATAGTTGGTCATGGCAAGGTCGATTATGTTTTGAGTCAAACAGTAATGTACAACTGTAAGGATATACATATTTTAACTAAGCAGGGAGTGCAGGATGAGTAGTTTTAGAAGATGCCTTATTCTGGGCTCTACCATGATTTATTAAACAAGAAATAAGTAGAAATATGTCACACTTGACACTGTAGAAGAAAAGTATATCACAACCTATGAAATTTATGCATAATAAGTTCAGCTTTGGAATATGCAAATTCAAATTAGGCAAGGAGTTCGGAAGACAAAATGATTTTGTATATCACTTCATTTTGGCTTTCAATCATGTGGATGAAAAAGACACAAATATCTATTGCACTCAAAGTTTGATTACGTTGCATGTTGAATGACAATTTTTAGGTAGTATGGCTCCATAGTTTTTGTACATACAAACCCTTCTGTGGAAATAAGTGATCTCTTTATTCCTAAAGGAAGGATCTAACAATAAACAAGAAAAATATGTGCAAAATTTCCTAGCTTATATAAAAAAATGCAAAGTAATATATATGACCTACATCACTCGGATGCTAATGCCTGTTGGTGTCATTTCGTATTTTTCTCGCTTCCATGTTCAATCATCTTTACATCATTGCAAATGAATACATGCAAGGAATATAAAACAGAGACAAAAAAATCATACATAGCATAATTCACTCTAATATAAACTATGTGACAGATCACAGAGTAGCACACTAAATGAGTACTGATTTACACACTTATGGAAATAAAACACATAATGTATTATTAATAGAAAATGAGGGAAGCATACAACCACTTAAGCTCTGATGTTGGAAGCCTCCTTTGTGTTAGTTTCCAATTCCTAGCCAAGACATTCAAGCATTCATTTTTCCTTCACAAATTGGCAGCACTTAGGCACAACTAAGCATAAAGATGGTGTTGGAACGAGGCTCCCTAAGCCACGAATTTTGTATATTTTTGGTATTAAGTAGTCTGACATGGGGGTTTTGGGGTGGGTCAAAGCCCCCAATGCATTGTAATGGGTCAAAGGGTAGACCTAAAGTCCGAAAACCATGGTTTGCGAACCACTGGATAGCATAGGCTACATCGATATAAATATATGAATAGTTTGAGTATAGTGATAGGCATGAATTAAGACTGATGCTATGTGCGAACTGTTAGATCTGTTTTGGTTTGTTTCAGGTAAGGACTCCTGTTGGGTGTGTGCGCGGAGATCCTCAGTCCTACTGTGTGCGGACCCCGCTAGGCTATGTGCGTGGGCTAGTTTTGGTTGTAAGTGGATATGAATGTTAATGAATGTGAAGTATTGTTAAAGTATCTATGTGTTATCTAGTTCAGTGATGTTTACAGCTAAAGCATATCCATGATGGTTATTTAGCTGCGAATATATCTGTGTTTTTTCATAAGTATATCTGTAAATTCTCTGTGGTGGTATCCGTTTAAACTACAAGTACTTCTATGCTATCTATCCATGCTGCGAATGTATCTGTAGCTGCGTTTATGACATTATGTTCTGGTAATTTCTAATATACACTTGTATGCGAAGGTATTGGTTAGATCACTGAATGGTAATAGCTCTATTATGGTTAATAACTGATAACATCCTACGAATAGAATTACTCTGTGGGAATCCGATAAGTTGAAAACACAAATCTGCCTCAACTTACCTACTCTTTCTCAAGGTGTGGAAACTTGGTTCCAGCACCCTCCCATACTACTACGGGTGAGACCTTGGCCTGCATAAGTAGGTCATTTCCGAAAGGGCTAGTAGGATAAGGGTTTGTTGGCAAACCTTAACCTCTGAACATAGGTCAGGATCCCTCAAGCCAACAAATGGTTCCATTTCCAGGACCGAGAGCATTTTGTGAGAGAGATCGGGTAATGCCACGAGGTCATTGGAGACTTGAGAGGGTGGAAATTGAAGAGTGGTTCGAGATACAGATTCAGGAATTTGTTGTAAAGGAGAATCGTAGCCCGAAATTGACGGCTGGGAAGTGGAAGAAAAAGTACATCTTCACTGAAGTCTATGAAATTTTCTTTGTTACCTTTGTTCATGAGCTTCAAGAGTGGTTGGCAAGGCTCGTAGATTTCTAGAAGTGTTGGAAGGATGAGCGGGTCACGCAATGGACTCCAAAGTTGATCCAGCAGTTGGAAAGGACTGACAATACCATCACTCGTACGGTAGATCACTGGGTGGATAGCATGCTGGGAGGATTTGTGACAGAATTCACAGTCGATCAGTTCATATCTCATTTGGAAGTAGAGCATAGGTTCTTCAAGGGTTTCTGGTGTAAGTTCTTAAAAACATTTCCTTTGTTAATCAAAATACTACTGTGCAAAAATGGCATTTTTTGCAACCACACCGAATGAATGACCCCTGATCTGATCAAGAGCACAACACAAAGTGGTAAGTACTACATAACTAATCAAGAAGAAGATAGATATATCTACAGTCCATTAAGAGAATCAGCTGCGCATAACCCTCCAACTACACCACCTTCAAGTCAGCGTAGGGATAAGAACTCACCCATACCTCCACCAGCACCAAAAGATGATATGGCCTCACACATGAAGCTACCTACCTTCAAGGGTGTAGGGGATGAAGATATGGACCGATTTTGGTTTGTCGCAGAATCAGTATGGGCTACGCAAAACATGGCTTTTGACACTGTAAATAGGGCACAACTATCACTTGCCTTTGAAGGAAGGGCCTTGGATTGGTATATGGGGTACGTAGCACAACACATAGATCCATCTATTCAAGAGATTAAGACAACGTTAAAACAACAATTTTGAAAGCCTAAGTCCTACTCTCAAATAGTGGTTGACTTAAAATAATTTAGATAGGGACCCACTAAATCGGTATGGGAAGTTGATCAGTGGTTGAAAAAGGTTATCAAAGATGGGGAATTTCAGTTTGATGACAGGCAGCACAAGGAATGGTTTATCGCTATGCTGCTACCTCACCTACGCAAACGTATGGGTCAATAGTCGATTGCAACGCAACAAAAAGCTTTGGAGATTGCTATGAAGCTAGAGGTTGCGCCGAGGGACAATGCTCAGCTTGTGGTTCAGCAGATACAGGGACAACTAGAGGCAATGCACATAGAAATACAAAACTTACAAAAGGAGTGGGGGAAAGAGGCTAGTCCAGAAATATGGTGCATAAGATGCAGGGTATCCGGTCATACCAAGGATCAGTGTCCTCCGCTGGCAGATTACATGTAGGCTGGGGGACCCAGCCCATTGCGCCCTAGGGAGGCTACGGGGCCAAGTAGCCCGACATTATGGTGCATTGATTGTCGTGTTTTTGGGCTACATGATACTAACCACTGTCCCCATATTGGTTCTTATGTCCCCGAGTTGAAGCAATAATGGTGTCGATTCTGCTCCTTTGTGGGAAATGACAAGCATAACTGTAGGACCTATGACTTTATGATAGATCGAGGAAACCTATACAGGGTACAGGCTGACCCTTCTTCACCACTATCTCCCTCGAGAAGAGGAGGCTCCCTAGCAAGGGGAAGGGGAGGGGGAAGGGGTGGAGGCGTAGGTCAAGGAAGAGGACAATTGATCTGTTACAACTACGGAGAAATAGGGCACTTTATAAGGGACTGTCCGAACTCTATGAGACAATCCTACTGATATTGTCGAAAATTGGACCATGTGATTGAATATTGTCCAATTTTTATAGCGAAAATGCACGAAAAACAACAGACACCTACGCAGAATGTATAGAGGGTTAAGGCAGAACTGTGTGATGAAGGACCAAGTATTAATGTTATAACACGTAGCGGAATGGCTACTGGAGGTGCCGAAGAGAAAGTTGAAGCTGAACCTCTTATCCAAAAAGAAGTTATCAAACAAGAAAGGCTGGACCTATAGAAGGAAAAGGAAACCTTTGTCGCAGCTTGTGGAGACTTAACTAAGGATGAGGCACCTATTTGAAAAGATCCAACAAACTTGAGAACAGATAATGGAGTTAAACCATTTCTACAAGCATGTTTGAAGCTGCTACGCAACCAGAAAGCAGTAGAGAATCTGCAAGAACTAATAAATAGCTGCGCAAAGAGAACTAACCCAACCCCAGAAGTTAAGGATGTGCATAAATTGTACAAGCATAAGAAATGCACTAGCTGGGAAATGCGGCTAACAATGCAAATTGGTGACTATGAAATGGATTAGGTTATCTTGGACTTGGGGTAAAATGTGAACGTACTGCCCAAGAAAACTTGGCTGCATATGGGCGAGCCTAAGTTGGAATGGTCCACTATCTAGCTAGGCATGGATAACCAATAGAATATCATAACATTTGGGAGGCTTTCGAAAATTATGGTAGATATTGCATGAGTTAAGGTTCGAGCCGATTTTGAGGTAATTCAGATCTTGGAAGATGAAAACCCCTATCCTACGCTCTTAGGATTGGATTTGGCAATAGACATGGGAGGTATTCCTAAAGAAAAGAAGCATGGTGTTTGAGAATGAAGGTACAAGGGTGATAGTCCCCCTAGACCCTGCGGAAGGAGAGTGGTATACAAAACCAATGCGTGAAGAAGAGGATGTGGATCACATATATAACTTAACTGCTCGGGATGAATATTAGATCAATCTTATGGCTGATGGTGTGCTTTGCTAGGAAAAGGAAAGCGAATGCTTCTCCAACTCTAATGGGGAGATTGAAAATTGGCAGAAACAGTTACATGATGTATCTTCTCTGCGATGTCTTAGAATCACAAAAAACTTCTGATGCATCTCCTCAAAGGTAAGAGAATTGCCCTACTTTGATGGTTCTTGTATTATTAGGGAGTTTTTACGAGCATTTGAAGTTGAAGTCTCAAGAGAATAAAGGCTATGGGCCGTTAATCTAGCCATGTGCGTAAACGCTGCGAGGTGGTGGGACACGCATAAGGGGGCATTCCAGGATTGGGAAGAATGTCGTGACATGATGGTCTTGCGGTTCGAAAATCTGACTCACTTGCGTGTAAAGACTTTCTTGGGGCCAGGGAACCCACGTGAGCACTTGTCAACACGGATAAGAGAATGGGATGAAAAAACTATAGAGGAATGGGTCGATCTGTTCATTCATTCCTCGGGACCAATCCCGACCGCATGGTATTTGGACGCAGAATTACACCAGTGCACCCGCCACTGGGAAACCCTGAAGGACGAGTTTGTAAGGAAATTCGTGTTGATAAGTGGAACATAGGCACTCGACGAAGCTCTATAGGATATTGATGCCTTAGTATTTTGTGAATCACATCCTTACGCAGCACATGGGGCACCAAAATAGGAAATGAAAATGTAGGATATTGTCAACTGATGCAATATCTCAGTAGAGGAGTGTGATGAAGACTCGTGAAATGTCTCTATCATGGATTCAAAGGGAGAACGCGCAGTTGCTAGACCCCCACTGCAGACCGTTAATGTCACTAAGCCTTTGAAGCTGTTAGAAGTCAATATTGGAATGGAGGAGCAACCTAAGTTAGCTCAAATTGGGGACTACTGGGATGATGATACTGTAGGAAAAGTTGCAGAACTCCTCACAGAATATCACGACTTATTCTAGATGAAATTTTTAGAAATCAAAGGGATTACAGGGGACCTAGGAATCATGTGCATCACTTTAAAACTAGATGCGCCCCCTGTGAAGCAGTGCCCTTATCGGTTGAACCCCAAGTACAAACAAAAAGTCAAGGAAGAGATCGACAAAATTCTCATTGCAGGTATCATCAAACAAATCAAACAATCAGATTAGGTAATTCCTATGGTGGTTCAGGAGAAGAAGACTAAGGGAGAGATTTGGATCTGTGTTGACCTGCGAAATTGAATGATGCTTGCGTACATGATCCCTTTCCTACGCAATTCTCCGATGAAATCTTTGATAGCGTAGGAGGGCTGGAAGCATACTCATTCATGGATGGGTTCTCAGGCTACCATCAAATCAGGATCGCACCTGAGGATTGTAACAAGACTACTTTCATCACTGAATGGGGATATTTTCAGTATTCGGTCATGCCGTTTAGGCTCAAGAATTCCCCTGCCATCTTTTCGCGGGTGCTGGTCGCAGTATTCAAAGAGTTCATCCACAAGTTTTTGGAGGTATATTTTGATGACTGGAATGTATTTGAGTTGGTAAATATGCACATCTCAAACCTGTGTCTGATGTTAGATGCCTATAGAAAACACCAAATTTCCCTGAATATCAAAAATTGCATATTTTGCGTACCCTTCAGAATCTTGCTCGGCTACATAGTTTGTCAACAAGGATTGATGGTTGATCCCACAAAAATAGAATTTATCATCAATTTGGCAGTGCTTACAACTAAGAAATAGTTGCACTCCATCCTCGTACATACCGACTACTACAGAAAGTTCATTCAAGGATACGCGTCGATCACAGCAACTATGGAAAAATTGTCAAAGAAGGATGTTTTGTTTTTTTGGGACAACGAGTGTTAGAAGAGCTTCGAGCTACTCAAGGAGAAGATGGTCTCTTCATCTATTCTCATATTTCTTGACTGGGTGAAGGTTTTCCACGTTCACGTAGATGTGTTAGGAATTGGCCTGGGAGCTGTCCTTAAGCAGCCCAGAGACCGAGATATTGACCATCTAGTGGCATTTGCTAGTAGGAAAATTTCTGGTGCGGAGCGCAACTACTCCACTACTGAATGTGAGGGGTTGGCCATATTATACGCATTGTAAAAATACCGGCATTATCTATTAGGAGGGCACTTCAAGATGTTTATGGACCACTCATCTTTGAACTACCTAGTGAATAAGCCTGTGTTGGGGGGGGAATCTGCCGGTAGTTGCTACTATTCCAAGAGTATGACTTTAAGATCATTGTCAAGCCGGGAAGGTTGAATCCTAGGTCGGACCACTTATCTCGAATCGAGAGCGGTGAGAAACCCACCAACCTAGAAGAGGGATTGCCTAATGCACAGTTGCTCATGATTAAGGTGGTTGATGCGCACTTCACCGACATCATTCAGTTCCTAACTACCAGGAGGGCACCTGTAGAGTATTCAGTACAACAGAAGAAATAATTGGTAACCCGCGTAGTGGATTTTACCATCATCGCAGGCCATTTGTATAAACTGGGAGCTAATGAAGTGTTGCGAAGATACATATTGGAGCATGAACGATACGCCATCTTAGCAGAAGCTCACGAGGGCATAGCAGGAGAACACTACATAGGGAAAGCAATGGCACTGAAGATATTGAGAGCTAGGCTATGGTGGTATACACTGCATAGTGACTCTCACGACTATTGAAAAGCATGTGATACATGCCAAAGGATGGGAAGGCCATCACGTAGAGACGAAATTCCTCTATAACCACAGATGACCCTGCAAGTGTTTCACAAATGGGCCATCGACTTTGTTGGGCCCATCAACGCACTAGGGAAGAAGACAGGTGCGTGCTACATCATCACCACAACTGATTATGTAACCAGATGGGTCGAGGCACAAGCTGTGAAGGATTGCACCACAGACACCACTGCGCACTTCGTTTTTTAGCAGATTCTGACCAGGCTTGGTTGTCCAAAGATCTTAATGAGCAAAAAAGTAATGCATTTTCTTAATGAAAAAATATAGGCATTGACTGAAGAATTTTGCATCCACCATGCAAAAAGCACCCTGTATCATCCTCAGGCAAATGAAGTTGTCAAAGCTTTTAATAAGATCTTGGAGTAGGCACTGACCAAGGTCTGTAATGCTGATCACAGCGATTGGGACGTGCGCATCCCGTCAGTTCTCTGGGCCTATCGAACCATCTGCAAGAATTTGACAAGGAAGACACTGTTTAGGATGTTCTATGGAAAGGAGGCCATTATGCCCATAGAGTATATTGTTCTTAGCCTGCACATTGTAGCCTTTACAAACATGGCAGAGCTTAATATCATGGAGGAGCATTTAGCACAACTTGTGGCATTGGAGGAAGATCGTTTCATTGCTAATTTCCATTAGCAGGTTCAGAAGGCTCGGGATAAGGCATGGAATGATCAACATATTCGGCCAAAGACATTTGGAGAGGGCGAATTGGTCCTGCTATATGACAGCCAGTTTGCGAAACACCCGAGTAAGTTTTGTCAGCATTGGCTAGGTCCCTATATGGTAAAAGAAATCACGGATGGAGGATCTGTTTGGCTAGCTACCCTGCGCAGTGATATGATACCAGGATATGTCAATCGTAGCTATCTCAAACCATATAGGATCAAATGACTATATGGCCGGAGTAGTTGTATGGGTCGGAATACATGCACAAAGGAAGGCAATTGCAAGAATAACTGTGATACGCATGGGGGTCGATCATAGGGTTGAAGGCCCAGAGAGGTGCGCTCGGAGTGCAGGGATGTTTTCAGAGTGCAGCAGGTGCACTTAGAGTGTAGGGGGCGCTAGGATTACAGGAGGTACGCTGGGAGCGTAGGAGGTATGAAAAGTAGCCGTTGGAACAGTAAAACTGGGTAAAAATAAAATTTTATCATTAAAAGGAGCGGGTGACTAACAATTAATGAGGATATTTCTGAATATTATTTACCATTTACTTGATTGTAAGTTCTAGGTAAGTTTCACCCAATCGTTGGTTGATCTCCAAGGCTATAAAAGTAGAATGATAGCTCAGAAGAGGGTTCTATGTATCTTGAGTAGTTGGTGTTCTGTATGAATCCATGACTATTGCACCTTGTTCTTCCCCCTTAGATAGTAGCCACTCGAAGTTCATTTTTCATGCTAAAATGACTGCATCCAATCCTGCCAAATCTTCCTAGCCCGTAACCTCGACGAAGCAAGAATCTGAGGAGGATATCTCCATGCCAAGCCAGGGAAAGAAGAAGGGGAAAGAAAAAGTGCAAGCATCGGGGAAACCTGCGAAATGGGTTGGGGCGAAGCCCCGCACCTCCCCTCTAAATGTGAAGTCCTCGCGAATGGTACCCCATGCATGCTCGCCCAACCCATTAAGAGACCTCTGTCAGCTTAAGAAGAGGCCCAAATTGTTGAACCAATCAACTGGTTACCGCCCTATGTTTGGCCTCGCAGGCCCTTGACACACACACCTAAGAATCTTGATGGCCCGTGCACCTATCTACAAATTCCACTGACTCCGGGTGAGGTCCCCATCATTAGAGAACCCTTTGGAAAACTCCACTAGGTAAAATTCGATGACCACAACTTGGCCGATATGGAGGCCTTCCCTGAATTAGCACCGGAACTATATCTCAAAAGGGTCTTAGAAGATGATGGTATAAAAATAGTCCCCATGCCATGGGTGCATGGATTAGTTGGTTTCAAGCTCTTAAACCTATTGAGGAGGCCCCATTTTGGCTAGTAAAAAATCACAGACCGACTAGTGCGCCAGCTGCTTGCCCTGGTTCATGATGGAAGCTTGTGGATCCAGGATCGAATCCTCATTGATGCCATGCTTTTTCACCGTATCACTGGTCTCCCCATGGAAGGGCCAGACCCTATGTTGTGCGTCGGCAAAAATTATGAGCAAAATATCACCCAAAATGTGTGCGAGGATTACCATGTGGAGTGAAACACTCTGGGGTTCATGATCAACACCATCAGCGATCCTGGTACGCAGATGGGTACCTTGTTGCTGGCATGTAAGGTGATGCACAAATTCCAGGTTTTCACCATCCCTGCGTATGTAATTCATCTGGCGGGCCGGTGCGAAAAGGGGGTATGCTTCAATTGGTCCTAGTACCTGTGCAAAAAATTTCTAGCGAATGTACATGAAGCCCAAGATCAAGGATAAGCATTCTGCTACTCATGGCTGCTGCTTCTCATTTCGTTGGTCACATGGGAAGCCCCTGATGACTCAGTCCTCCCTGAGCTCACCCCAAATATGTTGATCAACGGTTGTCATTGATGTCAACCCAAGCAGCACCAAGGGCTAACCCAATATTGCATGGGAATTTTGACTTACCAAATTAATATATTCTGGGTCAATAATGCTTTTTATGGTTTCTACTTGTTGATGTGTTTCCATTGATATATGTCACGCCATGTAATTCTTCACGGTTTGAGAGATATTCATGTTTGAAATTTGTACCCCCAGTTAGTGAGCTAAAACCCCATGGGGTTGGGGCATGGTTCATTGAAAATTCATAATTAATATTTTTTTATTCTCCTAAAATCCCTCCCACGTTCACTTTTTGAAGCCCCTCTCAACTTAAGCATTCATATAAATTGTGATCTTCATTTCCTCCTTATGCAAAGGATTCGGCCATCTGAAACAGGTCATCTTGGCATTTTAACTCTAAATTTTTTTCTACAAAGGTTCAGATGATGAAATGTTCATGAGGCAAAGCCAAAATCCTGAGGAATTTACAATAAAAATTTCAGATCAAGGTGCACAATATCTATGGAGATCTGATCTGTGTAAGTCAGGATTTTTGCAGGCTCTTGAAATTCATCTCAAAGAAGTGACCTTGGTAAATTCTTCATAACTCTCTCTCTGAGTATCGGATTGGAATTCCATAAAAATTGACAGATAGTGCACAGTATTTACTTTTGGCTCTATCAATTTCAGAAACAAATGAAGAAACAAGGACACGTGGAATGTCATACAAGTGTGCTCTTCTGAAACAGTCCATAATTAGGGCATTGTGAGAAATTGGGTCAAACCTGTGGCATTGGAAAGATGACTCAGAGGAATACTATAGAATTGAAAATCAGATATTTAGGATCTGAAATGACAGAAATACACCAGATTCAATATCGAGCTCCTAGAAGGCAAGAAAAAGCTAGATCATGTGTTGTCAAGGGTTGCAAAGGACCATACTTTCTACAGCAGAAAAGAAAAGCAAGGTGCAGTAGATGGTAGCATGACAAGAGCAGCAACCAAGGTGCATAACAGCAGCAAGAAGTTCATCATATGAAGTCTTCAAGTGGGCAGCACTGCATACAATCATTGTAAATGTATCATTGTACCTAGTCATTGTAAACAAATTATTATACAAATTGTACTAGTGTCTATCTACCAAGGGTTGAAGAGGCAGTGTTGGGAGGTCTAGGATCATTATTAGGTGGTTGTATCAAAGTTGGGGTTATGATCTAGTATATATTCTTCTTCTACATCATTCTATATCATTGTAAAGTGGAACATTTTCCCTGGTACGGGAGTCCATTCTTCCTTTATTCTTCTATAGGGTGGTAGGGTGGTGCTAGGGTGAGTTGTAGCTCATTGGCTATTGGGGCATCCATTCAGTTGACTATTGAAGAATCTCCGGCATTGGAGCGTCCATCCAGTGGGAGCTGGAGAAGAATGCTTTTCTAGATTCTAGGAAGTTGGAGCTTTATTTTCAATTGGATTTGAATATTAAAGAATTATTAGAAAATCATTAGGTGGTTTTTTTCCTAGAGTGGGTTTCCACCTTAAAAAATGTGTGCATTTGTGTTCCTCTTGTTTACTACTATCATTGTACAAACACTGATAATAATTGAAGATTAAATAATGCTCTAATTTAAAGGAATACTGATTCACCCCCCCTCTCAGTATTTCCAACAAAATATGTGTGAGGGTCACGATACGCAAATTTGTTGTTGAGATTGAAACAAGATGATGAGCTTAGTGAAAAGAGTCACCTTCACTAAGTGGGCCCGCAGGATATTTTCAGTGCAACTCTATTTTTAGACTATGTCTATTTTTAGACATGTTGATCCTATTCTATGAGTTGTAGGACGCTATTTGTGGATGGTTTATCAAGTTGGAAAAATAGATGGACTTATATTTTTAGACATATTGGGCAGAATCTATTTTTAGATTGCCAGTGTAAAAATAGATATGTCAAATATTACTCTTAATAATATTTGGACTCTAAACATTAACTTATTCTCTTGGAGCACTTCAGTTAAGTGCACAGATGTGGCACAAGAGCTTACAGAAGGAATTATGCTATTCCTAAGGGTTAAGTGGAGCTATTGCATGGAGACTTCAGTGGATTTTGGTGGAGTTATAGAAGTAGTTGGTGGAGTTGTGTTCAGTTTAACTCAGTTAGACACAGTTGAGCTAGTTGTATCTAGTCTAACTAATTGATACACTAGTGAGAGTGGTGTGAATTAATTAAAAATTAATTCACTAAATATTAACTCATTAATCAACTGAAGAATACATCAGTTAACTACAGTGCATGGCCAGTTTTAGTGGAGACCAGTGGAGAGATAGGTGAAAGGGCAAGTTGAAAATCAGTTGTGACTATAGTGATGCATTGATTGCATCCAACATAGAGTAGAGTTTCCAATGAGGATTGCGTGAGCAAGGCTGGACCAATTCGAGTTCATTCAGAGCCATTCTTCAGCAAGGATTATGTAGTAGAGGCAGGCTAGCAGGTGGCAAAGATCGGTGCATGGATTTGCAAGATCGGGCCTAATTAGTGTCTAGCGATTGTATTGTACTGAGAGATTGATATGATAAAATTTGTATGAGGATTGTTACATGATCTCTATGACATATATTATATACATATAGTTGGGGTTTTTAGCTTCAGGCTTTCCCGTTAAAACACTGTGTTCATATGTGTGATTTTTATGGTTTCAATGTGTGCATGCAATTGATTTAATTTCCACATATGATGATCAATAGTAGAAGAGATTATGTATTGTGCATGAAGTAAAATAGTGTGTGATCGGGAGAATCTTGGATGTATAATGCATTATTTATATAATTTATACATGGTATCAGAGCTATATTGATCATTAGAGCAATTGCAAATCATTGAAGCGGTTGAGTTTTGTGCTGGTGGAATTCAAATTTGCAGCAGTTTTTTCTTCGTGTAGAAGTTAAGATGTCTTTCAAAGGATTGCGATTGCAGTATGCCCTTGAGGGAGGCTCAAATTATATTGCATGGAAGGACATGATGGAGGCGGTGCTGGAGGATAATGGGTTGAAGGATTTCATAGATGCAAAAATTCCAAAACTTGCTTCTAGCGATGTTGCCACACTTGACATGTTAGCCCCTCATAAATTCCTTGACAAGCAAGCAAGGGGCTAATTTGTTTTATGAGCCTTCAAGGAATGCATTTCTCTTGAAAACACATCATCCTTGAAGGCTTTCCATGTTCCCTGCCCTTTGATCTTTCCCCTCTGCTGTGCTTAAGTACATAAGCCTCACTGATTATGAAAAATTATGCTCCTAAAGGCCTTCATTGGCCCTTGAACCCCTGTAAAATGTACCATTTCATTTCCTTTTCCCTTTTTTTCAAAGACCCCCTTTTTTTACCCTCTAAATCCCCTTTAAACCCTTCATGCAACCCCTGTTTGGTCTTTTCCCCTTTTCCCATCTATCGTTACCTTTTTCCTAGCCTTAAGTTTCATTAAAAATGGCCCAAAAACCATTTTCTCCCTAGTTGGGTCCTAGCCCATTTCAGCCAAGCCCCCTACACCTTTTCCCTCCACATGACCCGATGCCAAGACCATGCACCAAAGCATAAAGTGCTTAGCGTGTTTGGTTATTGGGAGCAGTTAAAACCATCGATCTGTACAAATCGGACGGTCATCGCAGCCCCCTTAACGTCCATTGTTTAACCCATTCACTGCCCGATCGAATATCACCCGTCCGTTTAGCCATTGATCCGACGGTCCAAAATGCATCTACCTCGGTGGTCCCCGCCTGTGCACTATTAAGAAACCACCAGTTCCCATCGCACCGCGTTTGGAGGTCGGGCGGTATTCTCCATTTCAGAGCGATTCCACTCACCGATGGACACGTGTCACGGGCATTGTTTGAAAACCACCGCCTCATTGCACATTATTGTTTGGCAGCAAACCCGACGCGATATCGTTGTGCACCATCTAATCGGGGATAGCCCATCCAATGGTTGTTTCTCCACGAAGCTGCACGCAAGTTAATCCTAAGGCCTCCGTACCCCTAGCCCACCCATCCATAGCCCTCTGATGTGTCCTCAGCCGTCGATCTCCTCCTGAGATCGGACGGTCCAGATTTAATTCATGCCTACCACGTCACCCTTTCCACGTAGTTTTGTCGTATTCGCCCGCCCTCCTAATATATTCATTCAAATGGTGATTTTTTTAAGGTTTTCATTTAAATTTCCGCCCACGTCCACAGGCCATTTTCCACTGTGTGCTGCATTTTTCCGCCATCTCCCTACACTGTTCCACCATTTCACTAGCTGCACGGCCATTTTCATCGTCCGCACTACATCCACCACCCCCATGCATGGTTTTATTAACAATTTTTTGTGTTTTGTAGGGTTATCAAGTGGTGAAAGCGGCCATGATTACACAGTCTTTATTACAGTGGCCAAAAATGCAGAAAGGACCATGTGCAGAGTTCAAAGTAATGAAGAAAATCCTGGGAAGGTGATTGATATGATCGCCATTTAAAGAGCAGGGTTAAACCCTGCGAAACCTTCCCAGAGCCATCAAAGCACCAGATTAAAGACATCATGGAGCACACAGAGAGTACAGCGTGCAGAAATATATGTATATCAGGGGTTTCACATCAGCAGAATGTTTTCCCCATAAAGGACAGAGTGCCCATGCATCTTTTACTCTATACCGCATTCCTAGAGAATTTCCAACCCTGACAACAGTCCTACGCTATCAGAAGCATTAGTTACACAGCATGGCAGACTTGGATCATTGATTTATTTTTGTTCAGATTCACCAGAGTTCTACAGAAGTGCCATAGCCAGAGTACATCAGAGACAAACCTGGAGTAAATGGAAGCCTGACGAAGGCCACTCTTTCATCCAAAGTGTACCAGAGATAAATGCTCAGAATTTAAAGCTTTCACCACGTCATCCTTTCCACGTAGTTTTGTCGTATTCACCCTCCCTCCTAATATATTCATTCAAATGGTGATTTTTCGAAGCTTTTCATTTAAATTTCCACCCACGTCCACCAGGCCATTTTCCACTGTGCACTGCATTTTTCCGCCATCTCCCTGCACTGTTCCACCATTTCACCAACTGCACGGCCATTTTCGTCGTCCGCACTACATCCACCACCCCCATGCATGGTTTTCTTAATATTTTTTCGTGTTTTGTAGGGTATTCAGGTGGTTAAAGCCACCATGATTACACAGTCTTTATTATAGTGGCCAATAATGCAGAAAGGACCGTGTGCAGAGTTCAAAGTAATGAAGCAAAGCCTAGGAAGGTGATTGATATGATCGCCATTTAAAGAGCAGGTTTAAACCCTACGAAACCTTCATAGAGCCATCAAAGCACCAGATCGAAGACATCATGGAGCACACATAGAGTACAGCGCGTAGAAATCTATGTATATCAGGGGTTTCACATCAGCCGAAAGTTTTCCCCATAAAGGACAGAGTGCCCATGCATCTTTTACTCTATACCGCGTTCCTAGAGAATTTCCAACCCTGACAACAGTCCTACGCTATCAGAAGCATTAGTTACACAGCATGGCAGACTTGGATCATTGATTTATTTTTGTTCAGATTCACCAGAGTTCTACAGAAGTACCATATCCAGAGTACATCAGAGACAAACCTGGAGTAAATGGAAGCCTGACGAAGGCCACTCTTTCATCCAAAGTGTACCAGAGATAAATGCTCAGAATTTAAAGCAGAACGAGGCCTCGACGCTTTTCCTCTTCTAAGTTTTAATGTTGCATTTATTTTTCCACCTACCTCTCTACTCCACTTGAGCTATAAGATCAGGAAGAAACTCATTGTAAAGGTTGTTGATTGGTTATCAGAGAAATTACAAGCCATTTCTTTTGAGACATAGTCTCTATGTAAAGTTGTAAGATAGGTAGAAGAAGATGTTTTCAGAATGAATATTCAGCCATTGGTAATGTTGTACTTGACTGGTGTTGCTCTTAATATGACAAGGACATTTCTTTGGATCCTGATCTAAAGCTGCGGTGATGTTTTTATGTCTCTATGTTTTATTTCATTTCATTTCATTCCTACTGGCTCGCATCAGAAATCTGGCATAGGATTTACCCTTGTTAGGTACCCTATATTTCTGCTCTCCTTGCCTTCAATGTTTTTCTGCTATATGTGTTATCTAAAGTTTGGTTTCAACTAATCTAACCAGTGTAGTGGATGTTATTGCCTGCTAGTTGATGTATGGATTAATGGATCTACTCTTAGATGTTCTTGTTAGGATTTAATTGAATGAATTGGGAACACTGGGAGGTCTAGAACTATGTCTCTATCTCACTAGGATCCTTTTCAGTTAATTCAACCCTTTCTAAGATCCCTCAAGCTGGAGGCCGAAGCATTGAGAGTTCAAAGTCTCTCTCTGATCTCAGGTCTCTAACTTTGTGTTCTAAATGTTTAATGTTTCTTGTCTGAAGAGTTAGCCTTTGGATTTTAGAATCACAGGTGGTCAATGGTATGGCCTGTCCCTAGATCTGATTTCTAAGGTCACCTTGAATGGTTTCCTTGCTATCACCTTCTCTCTTACCATTTCATGTCACAAAATCATCGTTAAGATCCAATGCTTTAGATGACTAGCCCAACTGAAAGCCTGCACATTGAATAGCAAGTAAACCCTTTACTGACTCCATTTCCCAATGGTCTTGAATGTTCCCTAAAACCACCCTTCCTTTGCCTAAAATCCTCTTTGCTCATCCTTGGCTTATATTTAACCTTTCTTTCCTAATTCCCAACAACCAAACAAACACTCAAACAAACAATCTCCAAGCCTTATAACTAGCCTAATATCTTAACATTGAGCCTCAAAGACGTACACCTTTGACAATCATATAGAGATCCCTCTCTGGACCCTGGAGGGCTAGATCCTAGGGTCTGAAAGCGGTTTGATGTTGAATCATCTTTTGGTATTGCCAACCTTGCCAAAACATGGGAATCCCAACATAATGGTGACTCCACTGGGGACATTCTGAGTATTTCTCACCTCACTACGTCCCAAGAGCCCTAGAAGACCTAGAAACTCTGGTTAGGTTGGTAGTGAAACACTTCCATTTGCAATTCATTTTCTATACCAATTGTTGTGTTTCTCCCACACTCTTAGACAGAGTCTAGAAAGGGCCAGGTAGCCTCTGGATCTCACCCTCTTCGGAGGTGACATATCTGGTAAATTCCCTCCCAGTCATTCTCTAGTTAGAGTTTGTTGTGTTTTAGATATTCCTCAAAAGGGACATCTCATAGGCACTGTGGTGGACAGTGTACCCCCCCAGAAGCATCCTAAACCTTCCACCTGGAAACTCCATAGTTCCTTAAATATCAAAGACTCCACTGGTGATCAGTAGGCCTACTGATTATCTTGGTTTCACATAAGACTTCACTGGAAGACCAGCCTCTAAAACCACATCAACCACAATAGAAGTAACAAGTAGGGTTAAGCTGCTTTGTTGAAAAGCAACATTCTAGCTTCAAGAACCATTCACACAAGAACTTATCCCAACCCAAACCCTCCTAAGATATTTGACAACCCTGAGAGCATCCTCAAGAGATCTCCTGCACCTAAAAAACCAACTATTTCTAGCCACATCCATAGAGCTAGCTCTACACTATAAAACTTTACAACTCTTTTAGTCCAACCTTTTGAACTAGATCTACCAAGTAGTTTGCCAAGAACTAGGTCATTCAGTGTCCTAGACCAGCCAAACCTTGAGCTCCATGGTTCACCACCTCAAAGCGGTAAACACCTTGGGGATAGATAGACCCCTCCATCTACACCTCCTGATATTCACTTCATTCAAAACTTGAGGCTCATTCATCCTAGATTTGTTCATCAGTCTTCTGCTGGTCATAATATCCCTATCATCCATATACCAACTGCTCAATTTAACCCCTTACCTCCGCAAAACATCATCATGGTAGCCTGGTACGCACCTCTGGTTTTGGCCCAACCTCTAGTGCCCTTACCCAACGATTATCAATCAAAGATCCCACACTTCACTGCAAAAGAGTCCACCACAGCTTAACACCATGTAGATAGGATGGAAGATTCTTTTGACTACATGGAAATAGATGATGATACCGTCAAAATGAAAATCTTTTTCCAGAGCTTAGGAGGTGATGTGAAGAAATGGTTCAAAGGCCTACCTCCCAATAGTATCCAAGACCTTCCCGCTTTATATCAGACTTTCATAAACAAATGGGAAATTAAGGCTAACCCTCTCCAAATCCTAGAAAAATACAAGAACCTGAAAAGAAACGTAGGAGAGAGTGTCCAGGACTACTCTACAAGGTTTAACAACGTTTATAATGCTCTTCCACCACACATGAAACCTCCCCTGGGTATGGTGCTAGTGAAATACCCTGAAGGCTTAGATGCTAATATGGCCTACCATCTTAGGGAGAGGGATTGCAACACATTGGAAGACATGCAAAAGGGAGCAGTGAGTCTAGAGGCAAATTTGATTGAGAAAAAAGCAAGATTGAGAGCTGAGAAAAGGGTAACATATAGGGATGACAATGTAGCTTCCACATCTGATCCAAATTAGGACCGTTTGTCTAAAAAAGTGGAAAGGCTACAACAGATGATGGAAAAAAATGGTTGTCACAGTTAGTAACCAAAACAGAAATCAAAACCATAACCAGAAACAGAACTTTAGAAGAAACAACACCACTCCCAACAGACAAAGAGAGTCAGATCAACAAGTTATTCCCCCATTCCAAGAGAAATTTCTTGATGAAGATGAGGGAGCCATAGAAGAGTCTAAAGGGAACACAATAAACATGTTTGAAATAGAAGATTCAATCCATAACTATTACACAGAATAAGATCAGCCCTCACCCTCATATTGGGA
Organism: Pinus albicaulis; assembly: GCA_034641835.2. Lineage (NCBI taxonomy): Eukaryota > Viridiplantae > Streptophyta > Pinopsida > Pinales > Pinaceae > Pinus > Pinus albicaulis. The sequence continues at coordinate 160,595 of JAXQQM020082447.1, read as the reverse complement.
TGAGTAAAGATTAGAATCTGAGGATTACAGGTTATGATTTGAAAATGCCATCATGCAGGTCAGAGAATAATATGAACTTAGAAGCAAAAAGAGCCTAGACACTTCAAAACAAAAGGCTTCTGAGGTTACCATCAAGAAAAGGCCTGAGAAAACTTCTAAAGTGACTGCTGAGAGAAACAAATCAGCAACTGAGATTTCTAGAAAGAAAAAAGAAAAATACGACCAAAACACTGATAAACAAGGTAAACAAACTAGCAGCATTAGCATTGTAGCTAGTGCTCCTGATAGAACTGTCATCAACACGGTACATAACAAGAATCAGCACACTGATTTAGCCACCAAGGCAGTGCCTAAAAAAACAGAGTCGAACATTCTGAAGAGTCAATCCACTTTCAATCTGGAAAGTGAGATTGCAAAAATTAAAATCTCTCTACCACTCTCTGAGTTGGCCACTCAGGATGTATATAAAGGCCAAATTTTGAAGGCATTAAATTTAGGTGAGAATAGTGACATTGTAAAACTGAGTGATGATCAACTAGCCCTTTTGTTTGGTCCAAAGATAGAGGGAAAGTTTCAGGAAGGGGTAGTGCCCCCTTTTTACATCAGTCTTAATATCCATGATAAGATCCTTCACAATGAAATGCATGACTCTGGGCTTCACACAACCTGATGCCTAAGGTAGTAATGGAAAGATTAGGCCTAGAGATAACCCGTCCATATAAAGAACTATATTCATTTGACTCAAGCAGAGTAAAGTGTCTTGGCCTGTGTTTGGTCAATTTAGTGTGTCCTAAATTGCTGCATTTAATTTTTCAATCCGGGATTCGTAAGCTGATGAAGTGCGGCGCACTATATGTGCAAGATAACCTATTTCTTAGCTTTTTGTCCTTTTTGGTTTTCTAAGATGAAATGGAAATTCTAAAATGAAAAAAAGTATGGTTATGTTTGTTCAAGGAAATTATATCCTCTATAATGATTTACCAACTTGAAACTTAAAAAGGAATTTGAAAATTACAATGACAACACTTGAAAGGAAATGAAAATGCGCTGCTGAAATGAAAAGATGCCGCTAGTCTAATGAATCAAAACAGTGAACTAGTGAGCATGAAACCAAACTATTCTTGCTGATGTCTAAACAGAAAAGAAACTATGCTGAAAGAAATCCAAAATAGCATCAAAGTAAATCTAAATCAGATTACATCAACTTGTCTTCTGATTCCTCATCATTAGTCCAGCTATGATTTTCAGAAGTAACCATAAACAACTTGAGTAACTGACATCTAACTTGCAGAAAGTAAACTAATATCAAACCATACATTCATAATTCAATCCCTCACCATCAGTCCAGCTGTGGCTTTCGGAGGTAACTGAAGATGTCATGCACAATTTAATATATCTAAATTTGCAGAAAGGAAACTAATACCAAACTACAAATTTCATAATACAATCCCTCACCATCAGTCCAGCTGTGGCTTTCGGAGGCAACTGAAGATGTTATGAGCAGTTTAATATATCTAAATTTGCAGAAAGGAAACTAATACTAAACTACACATTTCATAATACAATCCCTCACCATCAGTCCAGCTGTGGCTTTCGGAGGCAACTGAAGATGTTATGTGCAGTTTAATATATCTAAATTTAACTACTGAAGAAAATGAGCAAAACTGAATTAAAAAAAGAAGTATTGAAATTAAACAGAAACTAAGAAAAATAAATTAGTAGCAGAACAATGTTAATTCCATGTCATTAGTCAAAAAGCTATGAAAATTCCCGGGCTGCCTATCTATAACCTGAAACAAGAACACTGATCAGTGATTAACAACATAAAACATGAAAGACAGAAGTGAAATGGAAAGCATGAAAGTTTATAAATAGAAATGAAGCATATATACCATGAAAGATGCAGTGTATAAACATGTGAATGGATTATGGCACAATGAGCTTTAAAGAAATAAAACAAAAACTATACACTAATGCACAAAACCTTAGCTGAGCAGGGGCCCTCTACACCAGCCTTGGCAACAATCTTCAAGTACGAATTACGTTGGAAAACAGAGTCTTCTTATATTAAAATGTAGTCATAACAGTAAGGTAGTATTACGGCTCAAAGGCAGCGTAATTACATTACAGAGCAGACTAATAAAAGATAACAGAGACTAACATCAACTAACTCTATATGCGTATGCAAACGCATTATATATAACAAAAGGTAATGTAACTGATTTCCTAAAGTTTATGCTAATACAAAACACGTAGACCATTACGTCCACGGATCTAGGATCATGGTCGTGTTGGAAAGTAAATCTATGAGGAGTGGATGCTTGAATTCGGCTATGGAGCCATGTATAGATGTCGACTTGTCCTCCGCAAGCTCAGAAACGGCCATATGAACCTTCACGTGACACAAAACAGAGTCCTGTCACCGTGAGACTCCATGGTTGACTTCCATGTGGACGCCTTTGACCGCGGCTTCTTTATATGAGTTTGCTCGAGCCAATAGGACACGAACCATGTCCACATCATTTCTGACCTGCCCATGTGGATCGTTTTCCCTGTAGACACCTGTAACATAGAGTTTCACAAAATGGTTGCGGAAAGTTGCAGCAGCTGCGGAAAGTGGCAAGATTCCGCAGCTAAATGAACAAAATCTAAATCAAACAGCAGACACAAAAATATAGTTAAAAAACATGTTAGATACTCTTTTGCAATTAACATACAATGATATTGACAGTTTGGGAGGTTCAGGTGAGTGAAAAAGGTATAAAAAGTGTATGGAAAAGATGCAGAATTGAGACTCAACATACCCCCACTATGAAGGTGTTGCATGTCCTCATGCAACCAAAATTTTGATATTCCTTCCTCAGTTCATATGCCTTGACACTTCAGCCAGCACGTCTAATCCTCTCCTCCTCTTCCTTGGTGCTGCCAACATTCTGGGTTTCTTCATTAAGCACCTAAATTTGATATTAACCAGTGCTTTGTTCAACTTATGGAATTTCCTTTTCAATTTCTTGTTCTTCTTCTGCCATATTCCCAGTTGTAGCATGGTATTATCATGGATGATTTTGTCCAATTTACCTTGTTCTTTCAATGTCTCATTTTCATTTTTGATGTGCCTATTTAAAAGCTCTAGCTCAAAGACTTCTTGTTTTAGTGATTGGACTAAATCATCCTGTACTGTATGAGGCTGAATGGATGAAGTACTGGGACCTGTAGCTACCTTTTCCAAAGATTCTATATAGTCATATACTTCCTACTGCTTGGGGTCTATTTCAGGTGTCATTTTTATTGGGCTGTCCCCAAAATGCCGTGAAGGAGAGTTATCTTCAAAATCTGGCTGAGAAGGGCTCACATCAACATTTTACTGAGAATGGGATGGACTATGTTCAATGTCTGACTGAGAATGAAATGAACCAGGTTCACTAACTGACTGAGATGGACTATGGTCAGTTGGGGACTGTTCATATGTCTCCTCTCCCAAATCAATGAAATGAGGACCCTTCATTTGTGTTTTCCTCAATTTCCCCTTAAGTCTGCTGCTTCTTCTCACATGCTGTGGTACACTATCTTTTTGTTTTTGTTTCCCTTTTTCTGTCTTCTTGGCCATAGAGGACTGTTTTTGAAGATAAATTAATCTTTCAGATAACACTTGGTGATCTTCTTCTTCGGAAGAAGGGGTTTTATGTATAGCCTCAATAGTTTTTCTCTCTATTGGTGTTATTGGCTTCTTACCCTTGATTTCTTTCTTCTTCCTCTTTGACAGTCTCTCTTCCCTATCAGTTCTTTCAATTGTAGTAGTAGGAGTATTTTGGATTTCATCAATTGTTCTTTTTCTCCTACTTCTTCTTGTTGTGCTACCTTCAGGAATTTCTTGAGTAGGAGTAATTTGGGTTTCATCATTTATTCTTTTTCTTCTACTCCTTCTTGTTGTACTACCTTCAGGAGTTTCCTGAGGTTCCTCAAAGAAATTTCTAACCAGAAATTGTTCCCATGTGTCTTTCTTTTCCTTTAACTCCTTTTCAATCAAAATTTTTACAAGGCCGTGGTGATATAGATGGGCTTCTACATCTCCTAAATGCTTCTGAACAGTCACGGACATTTTCTTCAAACTATTGAATAGAAAATATGGGAGATTGAGAGTTTGATTATCTAGAAAATTCATCAGTAACCTGGTATGGTACATATACATAGACCCAAAACGGCCTTCACATGTAATGAATTTCTGAACAACTAGCAGTAAAGTAGCCCATTCCTCTTTCAATGCATGCACAGGAATTCCTCTTTTAAAAACAGTTATGTCCATACCTTGGTTTCGTAATATTGTTCTCCATGCTTCATCATTGATGCTTTTATTCTTAAACCAACGCTCACCCTCCTGAAGAAGTTCCGTGGCTGTTGCTATAGATGCTCCATTGACTGCAAAATTAAGGTCTCCAATCTCTACTTCCAATCCATTAAACGACCTTGCGAATGCCTTCGTCACTTCTTTATGATAACCTCTGAATTTCTGGATAAACCACAGCCAATTTGCTTTCTTCAATATATCCCTTACTTGCGGATATCCCTCCATAAACTTAGGTCCTTCCGGTTCTGCTCTTAGCAATTTACCCATTTTCTTTCTGCTCTTCACAAATTTGTCTGCGTGAGGGTTTAATGGAAACAGAACGGTTGAATGCACAGAGATGAGCACAATGAATGTGGGTAAATGTCAGAGAGTGAGTATCCAGATTATAACGTAATAGAGAGCGGAATGGAGTGAACAGAACAGAGAGGGGTTTTCGTGAGCACAACAGAGAGCACGACAGAGAGATTAACAAAGTATAACACATCCGGCAGCGTTTTGAATTTTGGTGGCTGCACCATAAATATGAGCACGTTTCAACAACGGTTATGGATTTATGCGGCTGTAAGAGTCCATGGTCAAATCAAATACGTCTCATTGTCACTGGTGGAATATTGGAACATGAGTGAAGATCAGGGGTTTAATGATGGAACCGTTTGAGAATGAATGCGAGAGGGTAATATGGAGATCGTGAAAGGTTACGGAATTGTCAATATAATCATTGCACATAATGGATGGAGCTTATGGTTTAGAACTATATAAAAATGTGTTTTTCAATGCTATTTGAAATAAATTTTATTCATACCTTTGGAATCTTTGCCTTTTCCCTTGGTCTTCAAGTAGTTGCTCTTTATTGGTGTCTTGAATGCTCCAGGTCTTCATTTTTTATCCTCTCATCTGCATTTTATTTCATGATTATGGAAATAACATCTGACTGTACATTCTTTTGAAAACAGAGTAGTAGCTGCGGAATCTGCTTCTGGCTGCGGAAACTGGAGTCAGCTACGGAAACAGATGTCAGCTGCGGAAACTGACACAGTTATTACTTGAATGAATGGAGATGAACAGATGACAAATGAACAGATGGAAATGGTCATGAAAAAGATTTTTATTGATGAAATGGAATGAAATAGATAAAATGAAATGGAATGGAGTGAAATGAAGTGAAATGAAATGGAATGGAATGGAATGAATGGTCACAAAATTTGTGAAATGAAAGAGAGATTTTTTTTTTTGGAAAATATAGAGTGTCAAGTGTTCCTGATTTTCACCCTATATTTTCTATATAAGACTGCCAATCAATGATTGGTTTTCAGGCTTATACCATATATATATATATATATATATATATATATATATATATATATATATTTTTTTTTTTTTTTTTTTGTTTTTTTGTTTTTTTTTTCTTTTTTTTTTTTTTTTTCTTTTCTTTTTTCGTGAGAAAGAACAAAAGCTAGGATGGTGGAGAAAGAAGAATTCTTAAATACCCGGCCCCCGATTCGAGACTTTCTTGAAACATTTTGACAAAATCCTCTTTTGAGAGTGGCTTATGATAAACTTTAAATCTATAGCCATGCAACAAGAGGAGTTTTAGCTCATCTCAATAGTCTTGATTCTTCTTAGCTCCATTGCTAAAGATCTTGTCAATCTCATATGGCCCAAGCCAATGAATGCGAAATTTACCTTGAAAATCCTTGAATTTTTAATCAAACAAGAGAGCCCAGTCACCTTCTTTAAACTTCTTCTCTTTGATGTACTTTTCATGCCATCTAGTCAATTTATATTGGATTAGACTTTTTTCTGAACTGCATCTTGTCTGATCTCATTCAATTCATTAATCTTCTCCAATCTATGCTTTTGTGCCTCCGTTAAATCAAGTCCTAGCTGAACTGCCATTTTGAAAGTTTGAATCTGGAACTCTATGGGAAACAAAACTTGCTTTCCATAAACAAGTTCATAAGGAGTATGGCCTGTTGTGTTTCTCCATGTAGTTCTATAGGCCCACAAGGCTTCAGGAAGCCTATCTATCCAATCTCTTCTATGTAAATGAATAGTCTTTGTTAGGATTCCTTCAATGACCTTATTAGTAGATTCCACTTGATCATTTGCTTAGGATGGTAAGGAGTAAATCTTTGTGATTGATTTTGTATTCTTCCATCAACTTCTCCACCAAATTGGATGTGAATTGGCTCCACGATCTGTCACAATTTCTCTTGGAACACCAAAGCGAGTAAAAATATCCTCATAAAGAAAATGAACAAGTTGAATTTTTAATGGCAGAGATACTAATGCTTTGGCTTCTACCCATTTAGTAACATAATCGATCTGACAATATATACTTCTTTTGCTTAGATGGTGGATTAATAAGGTCCTATGAAATCTAAAGCCCATTTTTCAAAGGGTTCGATGAGTACCTGTGGTTGCAATGGCATTTCATTTGAAAGGGTAGGTTTCCCTACTCTTTGGCAGCTGTCACACCTTTTGACATATTGTTTTGCATCTTTGAAAAGGGAAGGCCAACAATATCATAAAGAGAGGATTTTATATGTTGTCCTTTTGTCAGCAAAGTGTCCTCCGCATGGTTCATCATGACATGCCAAATACTCCAGGGCATTTCTTCCACGACACATCTTCTGATCACAAGATCTTGCCCTATTTTAAACAATTCGTTAGAAATCCATGAATATTTTGAAATTTCCTGAATAATCTTTCTTCTTTCACTTGGAAATAAATGTGAAGGTAGTTTCCATGTAACCAAATAGTTAGCAATATCTGCATACCAAGGGGTCTTAATAGTTACTGCAAACAAGTATTCATCAGGAAACTTATCCTCTACAAGAGAATCTTCTTTAGTATTCTGAATCCTAGACAAGAAATCAGCTACTGTATTCTGTTTTCCTAGTCTATCCAACACAGTAATATTGAATTCTTGCAAAAGTAAAAGCCATCTTGTCACTCTGCCATTAGTAACAGGTTTTTTCATCAAATATCTAATTGCAGAATGATCAGTATGAATAAAAGTTTCATAGCCTGTTATGTAATGTCTAAACTTATTAATTGCATGAAAAATAGCTAAAAACTCTTTTTCAGTCACAGTATAGTTCAACTCTTTGGGAGTCAAATTTTTACTGGTGTAATAAATGGCATAAGGAACTAAATATTTTTGACCCAACACAGCTCCTAGAGCTGTATCTGAAGCATCCGTAGAAATATGAAAAGGGAGTTTCCAATTTGGTCCTCTCAAGATAGGTGCTTCAGATATTCTTGTTTTCAAAGTTTCAAAAGTTGATTGACAATCAGGATCCCATTTGAATTCACAATCTTTTGTAAGCAATTTGAAGAGTGGAGATGCTATTTTAGTGAAGTTTTCTATAAATCTTCTATAGTAACCAGTAAATCCTAGAAAACTTCTAACATCTCTTTGACAAATTGGAATAGGCAACTTGGAGATGACTTCAACTTTTGATCTATCAACCTTAATCCCATCTCCTGAAATATGATGTCCTAAAACAATCCCTTCAGTAAACATCATAAAGCATTTTTCATAGCTTAATGAAAGGTTTGTTTCTTTACATCTTATAAGAACTTTTTCCAAATTTTCTAATGCCTCTTCAAATGAATTACCATAAACTGTAAAATCATCCATATAAACCTCTACACAATCATGGATTAGATCGGAAAAAATTCCTAGTACTGCTCTTTGGAATGTTGCTGGTGCATTACATAACCCAAAAGGAAGCACTCGGTAGGCAAAAGTTCCCCATGGACAAGTAAATGTGGTCTTATCTTGATCTTCAGGTGCTACCTGAATTTGATTATAGCCACTAAAACCATCAAAAAATGAAAAGTACTTTTTACCTGCTAATGTATCTAATACCTGATCAATAAAAGGCAAAGGAAAGTGATCCTTCAAAGTTGCTTTGTTCAATTTCCTGTAATCAATGCATACCCTCCATTTACCATTCTTTTTAGGTACTATAACCAAAGGAGAAACCCATCGGCTATCTGAAATTGGATAAATGAAGTTTACATTGAGAAGTTTTTGGAGCTCTTCTTTCACTATCTCCCTAAGATTTGGATTCATCCTTCTTTGAGGTTTTTTGATTGGTCTACTATTTTCCTCAATATAGATATGATGGATACAAGTCTTAGGATCAATACCTTTCATGTCAGTATACTCCCATGCAAATGCAGTAGAATGTTTTTGCAAGATTTTGGTTAGTTCTTCTTGTTGTGATTCTTCCAAAAGTTTGTTGATATTCAATGTTTTTCCTGGAAAAATCTCAATAGTAGAACTACCAAACTCTTCCATAGAGTAAAGAGACATTTGTCTTGATGATAAATATTCTATGTCGGATTCCAACTGAAATTGTGTGGGGTCATATTCTGAAGATGTCTCAAAATTTTCTAATGTGTTCAGAATTTGACTATCCTCACTGATTTCAGAAATGGTAAAGGCAGGTTGTATAGTGTCCTCATCATCAACCCATTCATTGTCTCCTACTTCTGTGATTGCTTTTGTTGGAGGATACAAATTGAATTTCTTTGTCGAATTACCATTAGAAATGTACATGTCCCCAGATCTACAACTAATAAAAGCATCAGTTGTGGCTAGCCAAGGTCTTCCTAAGATAAGTGGGTGCCCTCCTAGATTACTCTTGGGAGTCAAAATCATAAAATCTACTGGATATTACCAAGAATCTAAGGAGACTGAAATATCTTCTAATACACCATCTGGTTTAATAATTGATCGATCTGCAAGTTGCAGTAAAGTAGGTGTAAAAAGAAGGTTAGGAAGTTTTAGCTGGTCCATAGTCTGTCTACTCATAATGTTGATAGCAGCCCCTAAGTCAATCAATGTGTTGGAATTTCTATCCCATTTATATGTGTCTTGACAATTGGACTTCCTGGATCTACATACTTCTGCATGGTAATTTTTCCCATCATAATATCTGCAATCTTTCCTACCAGGTGGATTCTTCTTGTGTCTTTTGGTTTCCTTCCTGGTCTTTTGAAACTCAACTCCTTTATGGTTTTTGCTAGAATAGGAATCTCTCGAATGGCTTGTAGCAAGGGAATCTTGATACAAACATTCTTCAATTCATCTAGAAAGTCATATTTAGGCAACAAGATTTGTTTTTCCACCCCCTTGTCAATTTGTAGTCTTTCAGGAAAAGGAGGTGTAGATGAAGATGCAGGTTGCTCAACTATAGGAGTTGTGGGTGTTGACTTTTCTTTTTCTTTTTGCATGCTTGGATTTTGAAGAGATGCTTCCTCAGAACCCTTATTGACTTGAAGAGAATCCTCCTCAGAGGTATCTTGCTCTTGGATATCTATAGAAGGTTTTTCTAAAACTCTACCAGATCTGAGTTGTACATCGTTTAGAGGAACAATCATATAGGTAGGAAATTGTTGTCCTTCTACCATGTAAGTATTCTGAGCATTCTTATTGTTAGGATTTGGCAATGGCTGAGCTAGAAGTTGATTTGTCTTTTGTTGATATGGGAGCATGAGTTGAGGATTTAGATTTTGTTGAGAAGGTTGTTGTTGTGGAAATGGCAATGAAAGTTGTGGATTTGGGTTTGGAAGTTGTGGAGCTTGTTGATTTTGAAAAGATGGAGGATATTGATAAAATTGAGCAAATCTCCCATAAGGATTTTGCATCCCTTGTACCCATGGCTGATATGAATTTTGATGTTGGGGCCAAGGTTGTTGCCAAGGATTCCAATTTGGTGGGGTTTGAAAATTCATAGGGTTGTTAAACCCTTGAGTTTTTTGTCCCTGCCAAGGTCTCCTTGCAACAAAACAGAGAGATTCTACTGAATTTGGGTCTTCTTGAAAAACAGCTTTGAGTCCAGGAATTGAAGGACAATCCTTGATCTCATGATTCTCTGAGCAAATCATACATGTTTCTACAAATTTTTCTTCCAAGGGACATTCCCTTAAAGCATGTTTCTTCCTACATTTCGGACAAAAGATGGCTAAAGCATCTGTTTCTTCTTTCTGCTTGTTTTGGATTTTAAGGGTGTCTAGTTGTTCACTAAGGCTCCCTAAAATATCAGTTTTGAACTCATCAAGCATGTTACCAATCTCTGCCCTACTTACTGATCTAGTTGCAGATTTGTTAGCCCTAATAAGAGAAGGATCCCTAGGCCCTTTTCCTGTTTTAGATTTTCCTCTTGAGAGATGGACACATAGTTCTGTTATATCACGAAGTGGGAGTTGAGAAATGTCTCCTTTCCCCGTCATGTTTAAAATATCTATCCATTCATCTCTAATGGCTTTTAATATGAGGGCTTTCAAGGTTTCATCATCTAAGTTGCTCATCTTTGCTCTTTTCAAGTTGTATTGAAATCTTTCAAGTAAGTCTTCCAAATTTTCATCTTCTTTTTGCATAATTTTGAATACCTCATCCTTGTGATTAGTGGGCATACAATAGTCCAAGTATCTATCCAAAAATGTTTGTTTCATATTATTCCAAGTCCTAATAGATTGAGTGGCCAATCCCATGAACCATTTCAAAGCAGATCCTTTCAAAGTTGAAGGAAACAGTTTGAGTTTTTGAGAGTCTTCCATATAGTCATAGGTTCGGCACACGACTTCAAACTCAAACAGAAATGTTTCAGGATCCTCACTTCGCAATCCATAAAAGTTAGGGAGGAAAAATGGTGAGATATTTTTCATTGTTGCATGAGTTTCCTCATCGACTATAGGGAATCCAAACAAGTTGTCTCCTTCCCTATTTCGACCATTATTTCCTTCACCATTGTTGTCTCCATTGTTTCCTCCTCTTCTACCTCTACCTCTACCTCCATCTATTACTTCCTCTGCCATGATAGTTTCTTTAGAGTCCTTAGAGTCCTCTAGTTTTTCTACCAAGGGAGGATAAGAGAGAGTCTCTTTGTTTTCTAAATGGGATTTAGTAGATGGTATAGGAGAATCCTCTAATTCAGCTGCTCCTTGATTTCCAAAAATCTTAAGGCTAGGGGTAGATGGTGGTGAATCTGGTCTATGCCTTGAAGAAGATGGAGTTGTGAAAATCGAACTCTTGGCTTTAGCTATAAACCTTCCCCTAGAATCTCTTGCTCTATGCATGTCATTTTTTATTTTTATTTTTATTTTTATTTTTTTTATTTTTTATTTTTTTAAAAGTTGGGCTAATAATTCTCTTTCTGATCTTCCAGGTCACACTAGGTGCAAGAAGAGAGCATACTTAAGAAATTACTAAACCAATAACTCTCTTTTCTGATCCTCCAGATCACACTAGGTGCAAGAGGAGAGCATACTTCAAGAAGTTATCAAGTTTTCCCTTCTTTTATGATTTTGTGTTTTTTTTTTTTAAGAAATTGGGTACCTAGTTACACTTCCCCGGCAACGGCGCCAAAATGTTTGGTCAATTTAGTGTGTCCTAAATTGCTGCATTTAATTTGTCAATCCGGGATTCGTAAGCTGATGAAGTGCGGCGCACTATATGTGCAAGATAACCTATTTCTTAGCTTTTTGTCCTTTTTGGTTTTCTAAGATGAAATGGAAATTCTAAAATGAAAACAAGTATGGTTATGTTTGTTCAAGGAAATGATATCCTCTATAATGATTTACCAACTTGAAACTTAAAAAGGAATTTGAAAATTACAATGACAACACTTGAAAGGAAATGAAAATGCGCTTCTGAAATGAAAAGATGATGCTAGTCTAATGAATCAAAACAGTGAACTAGTGAGCATGAAACCAAACTATTCTTGCTACTGTCTAAACAAAAAAGAAACTATGCTGAAAGAAATCCAAAATAGCATCAAAGTAAATCTAAATTAGATTACATCAACTTGTCTTCTGATCCCTCATCATTAGTCCAGCTATGATTTTCGGAAGTAACCATAAAAAACTTGAGTAACTGACATCTAACTTGCAGAAAGTAAACTAATATCAAACCATACATTCATAATTCAATCCCTCACCATCAGTCCAGCTGTGGCTTTCGGAGGTAACTGAAGATGTCATGCACAATTTAACATTTCTAACTTGCAGAAAGGAAACTAATACCAAACTACACATTTCATAATACAATCCCTCACCATCAGTCCAGCTGTGGCTTTCGGAGGCAACTGAAGATGTTATGAGCAGTTTAATATATGTAAATTTGCAGAAAGGAAACTAATATCAAACTACACATTTCATAATACAATCCCTCACCATCGGTCCAGCTGTGGCTTTCGGAGGCAGCGGAGATTTTATGAAGCGAGTTTAATATATAAATTAACCTATTTCAGAAGCAAATGAGCAAAGTTTGAATTAAACTAAGCAACCCTTTGAAATTAAACAGAAACTATGAAAAGCAAATTAGCAGCAGAACAATGTTAGTTCCATGTCATTAGTCAAAAAGCTATGAAAATGCCCGGGTTGCCTATCTATAACCTGAAACAAGAACACTGATCAGTGATTAACAACATAAAACATGAAAGACAGAAGTGAAATGGAAAGCATGAAAGTTTATAAACAGAAATGAAACATATGTATCATGAAAAATGCAATGTATAAACATGTGAATGGATTATGGCACAATGAGCTTTAAAGAAATGAAATAAGAACTATACACTAATGCACAAAACCTTAGCTGAGCAGGGGCCCTCTACACCAGCCTTGGCAACAATCTTCAAGTATGAATTAAGTTGGAAAACAGAGTCTTCTTATATTAAAATGTAGTCATAACAGTAAGGTAGTATTACGGCTCAAAGGCAGCGTAATTACATTACAGAGCAGACTAATAAAAGATAACAGAGACTAACATCAACTAACTCTATATGCGTATGCAAACGCATTATATATAACAAAAGGTAATGTAACTGATTTCCTAAAGTTTATGCTAATACAAAACACGTAGACCATTACGTCCATGGATCTAGGATCATGGCCATGTTGGAAAGTAAATATATGAGGAGTGGATGCTTGAATTTGGCTATGGAGCCATGTACAGATGTCGACTTGTCCTCCGCAAGCTCAGAAACGGCCATATGAACCTTCACGTGACACGAAACAGAGTCCTGTCACCGTGACACTCCATGGTTGACTTCCATGTGGACGCCTTTGACCGCGGCTTCTTTAGATGAGTTTGCTCGAGCCAATAGGACACGAACCATGTCCACATCATTTCTGCCCTGCCCATTTGGCTCATTTTCCCTGTAGACACCTGTAACATAGAGTTTCACAAAATGGCTGCGGAAAGTTGCAGCAGCTGCAGAAAGTGGCAAGATTCCGCAGCTAAATGAACAAAATCTAAATCAAACAGCAGACACAGAAATATAGTTAAAAACCATGTTAGATACTCTTTTGCAATTAACATACAATGATATTGACAGTTTGGGAGGTTCAGGTGAGTGAAAAAGGTATAGAAAAGTGTATGGAAAAGATGCAGAATTGAGACTCAACAGCCTGATCAAAGATTTGTGTGTAAGCCTAACCCAGATTCCATCAAAATTCATGGTCATGGATGTTGTGGTGGCAGATGTGCCACCTAAGTATGGTATGTTATTATCAAGATCATGGGGGGCCAAGCTGCAAGGAACAATGCAGATGGATGGGGCTTATGCCACAATCCCAGTCTTTAGCCAACTTATAAGACTGTACAGGGAGACACAAATGAAATTCCTGGTTAGTAGCCCCGAAAAGCCTGAGAATTCACCTTTATACTCTGTACATACAGACCTCGACTCCTTCATCCTTTGTAATGATGAATCCTTAGAGGGGTCAAATTCCAAAAATAGAGATACAAACAAGGAAACAGAGCCCATGGACTTTACATAATGGCTACTATAGACTCAGAGGAGAATGATGTGGAAAATTTTGAACAGTGCACTAAAACAAAAACCCAAAATGAACCAGAAACAGAACGTAACCAGCCAAATGGTAACCTCTCTGATTTCCACACCCATTACGAAAAAAAAAACAACCCACAGCCTGGTGCAACCCCTATAATGCAATATAATGGCGAACCCAGCTATAGGGAAGGAAGTGGTGATAAAACAAAAAACGAACCCTTATGGGAGATGAATTTCGATGGGTCCTGTACTAGAAGAACAACAGGAGCAGGAGTGTGGATACATAACACAAAGAGTGATCATGCACAGAGCCATGCCTGTAACCTGCACTTCAAATGTACAAATAATATTGCAAAGTATGAGGCTCTGATTCTAGGCCTGAATTTGTTGAAAAAATTACAGGCCCATAGGATAGTTGTGCATGGAGACTCTGAGCTGATCATTAAACAGGTGAATGGTGAATACACAACGAAACATCCTAGACTGAGAGCATACAGGAATGACACCCTGGATTTATTGAAAAAAAATTTGAATACGAATTAGTGTTTGTTCCTAGGAGTCAAAATGTCATTGCAAACGGATTAGCTTTCTTAGATAGTTCATTCCCTAAGACTCTCAGTAACCAAAAAATCATCATTCAGACCAAATTCAAACCTGCAGTGCCGGATAATGAAAAATATTGGCAGGTCTTTGAGGGTGATAAATAGATTGAAGATTTCCTGGTAGGCAAAAATGAGTTTGGATTTTCTGATTCAGACTCTAAATCTGACGGTAACTGCCTAAGTGAAGAGTCCTCAGATGAGGAAGAAACACCCTGTAACATAGAAATAAACGTTCTAAATGAACAGATTGGAAATCGAAATGAAGAATGTGAAAATGCAGATAGTGAAGAAGTAGAGGTGTTGCAGACCAAGGACAAGGACATACCTTGAGGTCTGGCACCTTTAGAAGACCTTTTTGACTTCAATGATGTAGCAAAAAATCCCACTATATAACATGTAGACTCTGATGTCGAGGAATGCAACATAGGCACTGAAGATAAACCCAAAATGATCAAATTGGCTAAGTCCCTGCCTACGAACATGAAAAAGAAATACATTTACCTATTCAAGGAATTCATTGATGTGTCTGCTTGGAGTTACGAGGAATTAAGGGCCTATGACACAAACATCATATAGCATAAAATACCCTTGAAAGAAAATCAGAAGCCCTTCAGACAAAAAATTCACAGAATAAACCCAAAAAAATTGCCTGTGGTGGAAAAAGAGATTAAGAAGATGTATGAGGCAGGAAAAATTGTGCCTGTGAGGTTCTCTGATTGGGTATCAAACCTAGTAGCTGTGAGAGAGAAAATAGGAGAGATCAGATTGTGCATAGATTTCAGGAATCTTAATAGAGCCTCACTCAAAGACAATTACCCTTTGCCAAAAATGGAACATATTCTTTAGAGGGTAGTAGGCTCAAAAATGATCTCCCAGCTAGATGGTTTTTCAGGTTACAACCAAGTTTTAGTAATCCCAGAAGACTAACTCAGGACAGCCTTTACCACTCCATAGGGCACCTTTATGTATGTTAAAATGCCCTTTGGACTGATGAACGCTGGTGAAACCTTCCAAAGAGCGATGGATGTAGCTTTTTCCGATGAGATAGGGCACTTCATTGTCATCTACCTCGATGACATAATAGTCTATTCCAAGATTGAAGAAGAACACCTCAAACATCTGAGAAAGGTCTTTGAAAAATGTAGAAGGTTTGGTCTGTCATGGAATCCTAAAAAGACTGTATTTGGGCTGCAAGAAGGTAAGCTTCTTGGCCACATCATATCTAAGAAGGGGATTAGGATCGACCTGCAGAGAGTTGAGGGAATACTGCAAATCACACACCCGAGAAACATCAAATAATTACAGTCCTTTATTGGGAAGATCAACTTCTTAAGGAGGTTTATTCCCAATCTAGCTGAACACCTTAGAAATATGACAAACATGTTGAAGAAAGGTGTGGGAGTTAAATGGACTGTAGAAGCCAAGAAATCTTTCGAATCAGTAAAACTTGCACTCACCCGGGCTCCTGTCCTAACCAGCCCTGATTTCTTAAAAGATTTTCTCATTTTCTCATTTGCATCCAAGCATACAGTAGCTGCAATTCTGCTGCAGAAAAATCCAGAGGGAATGGAACAGCCCATTTCTTTCTTCACCAAAGCACTGAGAGATGCACCCTTGAAATACAATATAGTGGAAAAACAAGCCTATGCTCTGGTTAAGGCCTTGAAAGACTTTAGGTTGTACATACTGCATTCCTGCACCATAGCCTATGTGCCTAGCATAGTGGTCAAAGATATATTGTCCCAAGACCTAGATGGGAAGAGGGGAAAATGGATTGTCGTGATCTTAGAATACGACCTTGAGATAAAACCCACCAAACTGACTAAAGGTCAGGGCTTAGCTCAACTAATGGCTGAATCAAATCTACAAGCCCTTGAAATTAACATGGTATATGCCTTGGATGAGCAGTAGGGATTGCATGATCCCACTATTGAGGAGAAGTTTCAGAGCTCTCCTTGGTATTCTAACATTCTGTATGTGCTTACACACCTCAACGCCCCTCCTGAACTATCAAAGACCAAAGCCAGATTCTTAAAGCTAAAAGCCAGAAGCTATTTCATAATGAATGAATTCTTATACTGGAAAAATGAAAATGACCTATTGCTTAAATGTTTGCCTGAGTGTGAAGCAAAAAGGATTAAACAAGAATTCCATGCAGGAGAGTGTGGAGGACACCTGAACTGGAAAGCCATCACAAAAAAAATACTCAGAGCTGGCTACTATTGGCCTACAGTCTTTAATGATATCCATAAGATGATAATTGCCTACCACAAATGCCATATTTTTGAAGGCAAAAGAAAGCGCCTCCCCTTACCTCTACAACCCATCACTGTTGAAGGTCCCTTTATGCAATGGGGCCTAGATTTCATAGGAGAAATCCACCCTGCTTCTTCTGCACAACACAAATGGATCTTAACAGCCACAAACTACTTCACTAAGTGGATAGAGGCCATACCTACTAGGAATGCCACAGACTCTGTCATCATTAGGTTCCTAGAAGATCATATCCTCTCTCGGTTTGGTTGTCCAAGGAAAATAATCATTGATAATGCTGCTACTTTTGGATCCAAGAAAATGGTTGATTTTTGTCACAGGTATCGAATAACACTCGGTCATTCAACTGCCTATTACCCACAAGGTAATGGCTTAGCTGAATCATCAAACAAGAGCCTGGTGACCAGCATCAGAAAGCTGCTAGAAGAGAACAAAAATTCATGGCATAACAAGTTAGTGCATGCCCTGTGGGCTGACAGGCTTACAACGAAGAAATCCATTGGCATGTCACCATACCAGCTTGTCTATGGAACAGAGGCAGTGTTTCCTACCAACCTTGGGATATAAGTGATCAAAATTGTCCAAGAAATACAAACAGAAGAAGACAGCATGGTGAGGAGAATAAACCAGACAATTCATCTCCAGCGAACAAGGGAAGAGGTCTACAACAGAGCTGTGAAAGTTTAGGAAAATATTAGGAAGTTATTTGACAAAAGAACTAAGGCCTCTGATCTCAAAATTGGAGATAAAGTTCTGAAGTGGGACTCAAGGAAAGAGGAGAAAGGAAAGCATGACAAGTTTGACAGTTTGTGGCAAGGTCCATACATCATCCAGGCCACTGTGGGTTCAAATGCATTTTTTCTTCAAGATTTAGATGGTACTGAGCTGTTTGGGGGTCCTGTCAATGGCAAGATACTCAAGCACTACTTCTGATGATTTCCAATTTCTAGTTTTCATTTCCATTGTACATACCATTGCAGTGTTTTGTTTTCAAGAAAAATAGAAAATGTTCCAAAAAACAAAGAAAAGGAGAGGTTCATACATGCTCAAAACATGAACCTCTGAAGTACAAAATATTGGCTCTAATATGATAAAAACCTGAGCCAAGGGAATTAAAGATAGCTAGTCCAAACATGCCCAAAACCCGGACCAGCAAAGAAGAAAGAAGAATCAGCTCTAACAAGCCCAAAATCAGAGCTAAGATGAAGAAAAGAAAGTGACTCTAACAAGCTCAAAACTTGAGTCACAAAAGAAAGAAGGACGCTTCAAACTTCAAATTTCAAGCCTTCAAATTTTTGTTTTCAGTTACCTGCAAGTTTATGTCCATGTGAAACTGTCTTTATGCCTTGGACCCACAGCAAACTAGACTGTCTAATCCTAGTTTGACTGTTTTTAAATTTTTGTTGTAGAATGTAGAGAATAAATCTGCTGGACAGTTTAATCCCAGCAGATGTTAGATTAGGTAGACAAGAATTTGAGACCAACAGTTTAATCTGGTCTCATGGAGTAATAAGGGTAGAAATAGAATAGGTTTATTTTCTTGCTTGTAAAAAATAAAATGATGTAAAGCGTCTGCTAGTCCAAATGCACCCTAGAAGAAGAAAAAATGCTAGGATTGTAAGAAGGGTAGGTAGATTGTTGGGAATGTTTTCTACTGGTTAATGTATCTATCATGTTGTGGCAGCTGATCCAAAGAAAGAAAAGGATGTGCCAAGCAGCAGGCATCTGGCCTACACCAAATATCATTTCTGAATTCTTGACTCCTTCAAGAAGAAGCCATCCCCATGTGGAGCCAGTGTTAGCCCCTCATAGATTCCTTGACAAGCAAGCAAGGGGCTAATTTGTTTTATGAGCCTTCAAGGAATGCATTTATCTTGAAAACACATCATCCTTGAAGGCTTTCTATGTTCCCTGCCCTTTGATCTTTCCCCTCTGCTGTGCTTAAGTCAATAAGCCTCACTTATTATGACAAATTGTGCTCCCAAAGGCCTTCATTGGCCCTTGAACCCCTGCAAAATGTCCCATTTCATTCCCTTTTCCATTTTTTTCAAATTCCCCCTTTTTTTACCCTCTAAATCCCCTTTAAACCCTTCACGCAACCGCTGTTTGGTATTTTCCCCTTTTCCCATCTATCGTTACCTTTTTCCTAGCCTTAAGTTTCATTAAAAATGGCCCAAAAACCATTTTCTCCCTAGTTGGTTCCTAGCCCCTTTCAGCCAAGCCCCCTACACCTTTTCCCTCCATATGACTCGGTGCCAAGACCAGGCGCCAAAGCATAAAGTGCTTAGCACATTTGGTTATCAGGAGCAGTTAAAACCGTCAATATGTACAAATCGGACGGTCATCGCAGCCCCCTCAACATCCACTGTTCAGCCCGTTCACCGCCTGATCAAATATCAGCCGTCCATTTAGCCGTTGATCTAACGGTCCAAAATGCATCTGACCCGGTGGTCCCCGCCCGTGCACTATTCAGAAACCGTCAGTTCCCATCGCATCGCGTTTGGAAGTCGAGCGACATTCTCCATTTTAGAGCGATTCCACTCACCAATGGATGCGTGTCACGGGCATTGTTTGAAAACCACCGCCTCATCTCACGTTATTGTTCGACGGCAAACCCGGTGTGATATCGCTATGCACCGTCCGATCAGGGACGGCCCATCCAACGACTGTCGCTCCACGAAGCTACGCGCAAGTTAATCCTAAGGCCTCCATACCACCTGTCCATTGCCCTTTGATGCGTCCTCAGCCATCGATCTCCTCCTGAGATCGGACGGTCCAGATTTAATGCATGCCCACCACGTCATCCTTTCCACGTAGTTTTGTCGTATTCACCCTCCCTCCTAATATATTCATTCAAATGGTGATTTTTCGAAGCTTTTCATTTAAATTTCCACCCACGTCCACCAGGCCATTTTCCACTGTGCACTGCATTTTTCCGCCATCTCCCTGCACTGTTCCACCATTTCACCAACTGCACGGCCATTTTCGTCGTCCGCACTACATCCACCACCCCCATGCATGGTTTTCTTAATATTTTTTCGTGTTTTGTAGGGTATTCAGGTGGTTAAAGCCACCATGATTAAACAGTCTTTATTATAGTGGCCAATAATGCAGAAAGGACCGTGTGCAGAGTTCGAAGTAATGAAGCAAAGCCTAGGAAGGTGATTGATATGATCGCCATTTAAAGAGCAGGTTTAAACCCTACGAAACCTTCATAGAGCCATCAAAGCACCAGATCGAAGACATCATGGAGCACACATAGAGTACAGCGCGTAGAAATCTATGTATATCAGGGGTTTCACATCAGCAGAAAGTTTTCCCCATAAAGGACAGAGTGCCCATGCATCTTTTACTCTATACCGCGTTCCTAGAGAATTTCCAACCCTGACAACAGTCCTACGCTATCAGAAGCATTAGTTACACAGCATGGCAGACTTGGATCATTGATTTATTTTTGTTCAGATTCACCAGAGTTCTACAGAAGTGCCATAGCCAGAGTACATCAGAGACAAACCTGGAGTAAATGGAAGCCTGACGAAGGCCACTCTTTCATCCAAAGTGTACCAGAGATAAATGCTCAGAATTTAAAGCAGAACGAGGCCTCGACGCTTTTCCTCTTCTAAGTTTTAATGTTGCATTTATTTTTCCACCTACCTCTCTACTCCACTTGAGCTATAAGATCAGGAAGAAACTCATTGTAAAGGTTGTTGATCGGTTATCAGAGAAATTACAAGCCGTTTCTTTTGAGACATAGTCTCTGTGTAAAGTTGTAAGATAGGAAGAATAAGATGTTTTCAGAATGAATATTCAGCCATTGGTAATGTTGTACTTGACTGGTTTTGCTCTTAATATGACAAGCACATTTCTTTGGATCTTGATCTAAAGCTGCGACGATGTTTTTCTCTCTCTTTTTTTTATTTCATTTCATTTCATTTCTATTGGCTCGCATCAGAAATTTGACATAGGATTTAACCTTGTTAGGTACCCTATGTTTCTGCTCTCCTTGCCTTCAATGTTTTTCTGCTATATGTGTTATCTAAAGTTTGGTTTCAACTAATCTAACCAATGTAGTGGATGTTATTGCCTGCTAGCTGATGTATGGATTAATGGATCTATTCTTAGATGTTCTTGTTAGGATTTAATTGAGTGAATTGGGAACACTGGGAGGTCTAGAACTATGTCTCTATCTCACTAGGATCCTTTTCAGTTAATTCAACCCTTTCTAAGATCCCTCAAGCCGGAGGCCGAAGCATTGAGATTTCAAAGTCTCTCTCTGATCTCAGGTCTTTAACTTTGTGTTCTAAATCTTTAATGTTTCTTTTCTGAAGAGTTAGCCTTTGGATTTTAGAATCACAGGTGGTCAATGGTATGCCTTGTCCATAGATCTGATTTCTAAAGGTCAGCTTGGATGGTTTCCTTGCTTTCACCTTCTCTCTTACCATTTCATGTCACACAGTCATCTTTAAGATCCAATGCTTCAGATGACTAGCCCAACTGAAAGCTTTCAGATTCAATAGCAAGTAGACCCTTTCCTGACTCCATTGCCCAATGGTATTGAATGTTCCCTGAAACCACCCTTCCTTTGCCTAAAATCCTCTTTGCTCAGCCTTGGCTTATATTGAACCTTTCTTTCCTGATTCCCAACAACCAAGCAAACACTCAAACAAACAATCTTTGAGCCTTATAACTAGCCTAATATCTTAACACTGAGCCTCAAAGACATACACCTTTGAAAATCATAGAGAGATCCCTCTCTAGACCCAGGAGGGCTAGATCCTAGGGTCTGAAAGCGGTTTGATGTTGACTCATCTTTTGGTATTGCCAACCTTGCCAAAACATGGGAACCCCAACATGACGCATGCCAAAAGAAGACATCAAAATGTCAAAGGATTCTGTTGGAAGGTGTGAAGGATCACATAGTGTCCAGCCTTCATGGTAAAGCTTCTCCATTCTTGATGTGGAAATATTTGACAAACTTGTTCCAAAGCAAGAGCGACTAGAGGAAGTTGGCGCTCAAAGACAAACTCAGGAAAATAAAAATGGAGAAGGGCGAAATTATACCCAAGTACCTCAAGAAGTTTTTCCAGTGCAGGGATGAGCTGGGAAGTGTGGGGGCTACTGTAGATGAAGAGGACTTGGTGAGCTTGGCTCTCCTTGGGCTTCCAAAGAGTTGGCATTCCTATGAGGACTCTATCAATGGTTGGGAGAAACTGCCAGGATTGGAGTGACTTTGGTCCGATCTTGTGCAAGAGGAGATAAGGTGGAGTACCAGGGATGGATCTTCATCGAAGAATGAAGATGAAGAAAATTGGGCTTTGGCTACCAAATCAAGGAAAGGGAAGGGAAATAAAAATCCTTCTAAATCCAGTGCAAAAGGCAAGAAGCAAGACATGTCCAAGGTGAAGTGCTTTCACTATCACCAACATGGACATTACGCCCCTAATTGTCCACAGAAGAAGAAAAATAAGCAAGCTGCTGGATCTGCAGCTGGAGAGGCCTTAGCCTCGCAGTTTGAGCTAGATTTTTTGTTGATCGCATGCTTGGTCTCAAGTGTGATGGGATCAGTGTGGTTTCTTGATAGTGGTGTGTCTTTCCATATGACCGGAGACAAAGATTTTTTTACTGATATGGATGAGAAGGATCTTGGAGTGCACATCAAGATGGGAAATGATGGTAGATATAGTGTGATTGGTATCGGGACCATTTCCTTTGAGAGGGAGTTTGGCAAACCTTTCATCTTGAAGGATGTCATGCATGTTCCAAGATTGAAGAAGAATCTGATCTTTGTGGCGATGTTGGAAGACAAGGGATATGATTTTGCCCTTAGCGAGGGAAAGGCTTTCTTGCACAGTAAGGCAACTGGTGAAACCCAAAGGATAGGGGTTTGAGTTAAGAACCTTTATCAATTGCAGGTAGATGGCTGCGCAAAAATGGCAGGCAAAGCAGAAGGAGTGGTGAGCTGGGATGAGGGAAAATTGTGGCACAGGAAAATTGGCCATCTTCACCATGGCGCTTTGAAAATTTTGCAGCAAATTTCTACCAGGCTTCCCAAAGGTACACTTGTGTAGTCAGATCAATGCAAGGGATGTACTTTGGGAAAATTTGTGAAAGCCACCTTTCATGAGAAGGATAGTCACGCCACAATGACCCTTGAGAGAATTCACACAGACGTGTGTGGACCTTTTTCAGTAGCTTTGATAGCAAAGCACATGTATTATGTGATATTTGTTGATGACTTTTCTCGTAAGTGTTGGAACTTCTTCATGCAGAAGAAGAGCGAGACATTCTCAAAGTTTTGTGAGTTCAAGGCACTGGTGGAGAAAGAGTCGAGGAAGAAGGTGAAGGCTCTTAGGAGCGATAATGGTGGTGAATTAATCTCTAGCGAATTCAAAGACTTTTGCAGCATAAAAGGAATTCAAAGAGAGCTCATAGCACCTCATAACCCACAGTAGAATGGGGTCGCGGAGCGAAATAATAGAATGATCGTGGGTGCTACATCGGTGATGTTACATGATCAGGGCCTTCCCATACACTTGTGGGCTGAAGCTTGCAACACTACGTTTTATGTGCAAAACCATTGCCCTCATAGAGTACTTGGCATGAGTACACCCGAAGAGGCGTTTTCTGGTAAGAAGCCTGATATTTCTCATTTGAATATTTTGGCTCACCTATTTACATTCATGTGACGAAGGATGCTAGGAAGAAGCTGGAGCCGACCGCAGAGGTTGGGATATTTGTGGGGTACAAAAAAACACCCCACAACTATCGTGTGTATTTTCCAAATAGTCGGAAGACTGTTGTGCGACGAGATATCAAATTTCATGTGGAGAAAGTCATGAAGTGTTCACTTGAGAGGGAACCACACTTGCCTGTAGATGAGGAGCTATTAGTTCCTAAGTATGAGCCTCAAGATGTGGATCAGCCACAAGAGGAGGTTCATGGAGTGGAAGAAACCACTCATGCAGTGCCAAACATTAGAGGGCGGAAGCGCACTATAGAAGTTGAGTGACTGAATCTTGATGCAAAGAAGATTGTAGGAGCACCTACATCATAGCACAGACAGAGACAGTCACCTGACCGATATACTAGATACATGGCTCTGATGAGCAAGTGTATCGTGACAGAACCATCTTCTTTCGAGGAAGCTGTGGAGGACCCTACATGGGTAGATGCCATGGTGGAAGAGTATGATTCAACTGTTAGAAATAGTGCATGGGAGATTTTCCCAAGGCCGGAAGGGAAATCAGTGCTAGGTTCAAGATGGATCTACAAAGTAAAGCAAGCTTCTGACGGGAGCGTCGAGAAGTACAAGGCAAGATTTTTTGCCCGAGGCTTCTCACAGATCGAGGGGATCGACTATGAAGAAACCTTTGCACCTGTCGCAAGGTATTCTTCCATACAGAGCATCCTAGCTCTATCAGCGCAGATGGCTTGGCACATTCATCAGATGGATGTGAAGACTGTGTTCCTCAATGGAGTCATTGAGGAGGATGTGTACATAGAGTAGCCTTAAGGATTCGAAATCTTCAGTAGTGAGTTGTATGTGTGCAGGTTCAAAAGAGCACTATATGGGCTGAAACAAGCACCTCGTGCTTGGTACACATGGATAGATAGTTATTTCACCAGTCTTGGATTCACCAAGAGTGAGGTGGATCCAAACCTATACCATATTGTGGTGGAGGGTAAGTTGCTGATCATTGTACTTTATGTAGATGATTTGATTTTGACGGGTGATGAACAGTTTATACTCTCATGCAAGGTTGATCTTGTAAAAGAGTTTGAGATGAAGGACTTAGGCCTCCTTCATTATTTCCTGGTATTGGAAATTTGGCAGTGCAGTGATGGACTATTTGTGTCTCAAGGCAAGTATTCCCAGAAGATATTGGAGAAGTTCAACATGCAAGGCTGCAAGCCTATCAACACTCCTCTTCCTGGTGGTTGGAGGAAAGAGGATGCTACATCGACAGAGGTAGTGGATGCCACTGTTTATCAATAGTTGGTTGGTTCGCTCATGTATCTAGTCAATACACGACCAGGCATATGCTATGCTGTTAACCAGCTTTCACAAGCTATGGTTAAGCCTACCAAGCTCTTTTGGAAGGCAGGGAAGCAATTATTGAGATATCTTAGAGGCACATCCAAATATGGAATATGGTACAGACAGTCGAATGAGGTGAAGCTGCATGGCTTCACGGATGTAGATTGGGCAGGGAGCTCAACGGATAGAAAGAGCACATCTGGAGGGATTTTTAGTATCGGGTCTACAAAATTTTCTTGGTACAGCAAGAAATAGAGATCCGTGGGACTCAGTTTAGTGGAGGCCGAGTACATGGCAGCAAGTTTGGCTACATGCGAGGCTATATGGATGAGGAAGATCTTGGTCAGGTTGTTCGGTTCACACTTAGAGCCTACTGTGATATATTGTGATAATCAGAGTTGCATTAAACTCTCAGTTAATCCAGTATTTCATGATATATCTAAACACATTGACATCCGGTATCATCATATCAGATATTGTGTGTAGCAGAAGATCATGTTACTTTCTTACATTCCTACGGAGGACCAGGATGCTGATATCTTAACGAAGGCGCTCACCAGGAGCAAATTCGAATACCATAGAGGCAGGATCAGGGTGGTAGATAACCCATATCTTGTTGAGAGGGAGTGTTGAGATTGCAACAAGATTATGAGCTTAGTGAAAAAAGTCGCCTTCACTAAGTGGGGCCGCAGGCTATTTTTGGCGCAAGTCTATTTTTAGACTATGTCTATTTTTAGACATGTCGATCATATTCTATGAGTTGCAGGATGCTATTTTTGGATGGTTGGTCAAGTTGGAAAAATAGATGGACTTATATTTTTAGAAATCTTGAGCGGAATCTATTTTTAGATTGCCAGTCTAAAAATAGATATGTCGAATATTATTAGCTCTTAATAATGTTTGGACTCTAAACATTAACTTATTCTCTTGGAGCACTTCATTTAAGTGCACAGATGTGGCACAAGAGCTGACAGAAGGAATTATGCTATTCATGAGGGTAAGTGGAGATATTTCATGGAGACTTCAGTTAGAACTCATCTGACAGAGTTTGGTGGAGTTATAGAAGTAGTTGGTGGAGTTGCGTTCAGTTTAACTCAGTTAGACACAGTTGAGCTAGTTGTATCTAGTCTAACTGATTGATACACTAGTGAGAGTGGTGTGAATTAATTAATAATTAATTCACTAAATATTAACTCATTAATCAACTGAAGAATACATCAGTTAACTACAATGCATGGATAGTTTCAGTGGAGACTAGTGGAGAGATAGGTGAAAGGGCAAGTTGACTATCAGTTGTGACTATAGTGATGCATTGATTGCATCCAACACAGAGTAGAGTTGCCAATGAGGATTGCGTGAAAAATGCTAGAAAAATCTGAGTTCATTCAGAGCCATTCTTCAGCAGGCATTGCGCAGTAGAGGCAGGCTAGCAGGTGGCAAATACCGATGCATGGATTTGCAAGATCGGGCCTGATTAGTGTGTAGCAATTGTATTGTACTGAGAGCTTGATATGATCAGCTTTGTATGAGGATTGTTACATGATCTCTATGACATATATTATATACAGATATTTGGGGTTTTTAGCTTCGGGCTTTCTCGTTAAAACACTGTGTTCATATGTGTGATTTTTATGGTTTCAAAGTGTGCATGCAATTGATTTAATTTCCGCATATGATGATCAATAGTAGAAGAGATTCTGTGTTGTGCATGAAGTCAAATAGTGTGTGATCAGGAGAATCTTGGATGTATAATTCATTATTTATATAATTTCTACATTTGTGGGACTCAAAGGATGCACAACATATTGAAAACGATCAAGTCTTCTGGGTCCTATTCCAGAGCGGGCTCGCAGCAGCAATCAATCCTCGGTCATGCTTGTCGCCAATAGTTTATGATAAGTACAAAAGCATCATAGGATTGAAAGTAACCATACATAGTATACAAATCAGAGGCCGCAAGGATCCAACATGGGTCTCACTCCCATACATGGTTTCTAATGAATAAATTGACCACTTGATCACGGCTTGGCCTCTACACTGGAAGCTTGGCTTCAGATCAGGTGCAAAGGAAACTATAGGGACAAGAACCGTAAAGGTCACCTTGCTTGAAACCACAAAAGAAACTAGAGGATAGGCTAAGAGTATTGGGAAGGGCATGGAACTGGCATCACAGAAGGATTTGCAGCAGGATCTGGGTATAGAAGGTCTGGAGGTGAGAGGTGCTAACTCCCCTCGTGGTATGAAGAGAACTGGTGACCCTGCTAAAGGGCCATGAAAGAAGTAATGAGTGCAATGGCTGGAATGTGACACAAGATTTACGCTGACAATAGAATACCTAGAACATATCGCAGATGCGATCACCCTGGCTGCAGAAGACATGGCTGGCTCTGGAAGAATAGCAGAAAACCATAGTTAATACACTCTAGGCTGAGCTCCTAGTTCTACAGCTCAAAACTGACACATTGCATACTAGTATGATTCAGGCCAGGTTGACCCCAGTAACAAGCAGCACAGTAATTAGGACGCCAGAAATCCGCCTCGTCCCTCTACCGAGCGCAGCTCTCATACTGAGTCCACCCAACTTAGGAGCGCAAGTCGAGGCCTACGTAGAGGTGCAGTTGGATCTTGCCTGCCTGCCACAAGAACCATTATAGATCCTTCACACGTCCATGTTCGAAGAGATCCAGCACAGAGACCTTCAAGTGCACTAGCAGCTTAGTACAACTGAGTAGATAATAGAAGAAAGAACTATTGAAGTATCTCAGGCACAGGCTACATGTACCCTCGCCGCCACGCAACAAACAGAGTTGGAGCACCTCATTAGTAGGCTCTGCGTGGATGTCACCAAATATATCCCAGCTTCTGCCACCCCCTAGGCTAAGATTGAAGTGTTGGTCATAGCGCTAAAGGACTCCAGGACCAAGATCCAAGCGGTCAAGACAGCGATGGAACAACAGATTATGGCCTTGCAGGCCAAGTATTAGCCAGAAACGCCACTAGAGGTACCGGCCCAGCAAACTACGCTGGTTATAGAGGCCACAATTGTAATTATAGGTCAAATCACTCAGGGTGCAGAATTTTTGGATCTTGCCCGCCTGCCACATGAACTGTTGCAGATCCTTCACATGTCCATGTTCGAAGAGATCTAGCACAGAGACTATCAAGTGCACCAGCAGCTCAGTATAGCTGAGAAGACAATTGAAGAAAGAATTGCTGAAGTATCTCAAGCACAGGATGCATGTACCCTCACCGCCGCGCAGTAGACAAAGTTGGAGCACCTCATTATTAGGCTCTACGAGGATGTCACCGAAGATATCCCCGCTTCTGCCACCCCCCAGGCTGAGATTGAAGGGTTGGTTGCAACGCTAAAGGCCTCCAGGACTGAGATCCAGGCATTCAAGATGACAATGGAACAACATATTGTGGCCTTTCAGGCCAAGTATTAGCTAGAAACACCACCAAAGGTACGGGCGCAGCGAGCTGTGCTAGTTACAGAGGCCACAAATGTAATTACATGTCAAATTGCTCAAGGTACAGAATTTTTGGAAACATATATGCATTTTTGGACCAAGGTGTAGTGCGACCCTCTCTTGTGTGAAATCAGCCAAACACTGTGCCAGAAATAAGAAGAGTTTGACCAAATGGAGGATACCCTAACCACTCTAGTCCCTGCTCAGCTATTGGCCCGAGTTTGCACCAACCATGTGATCAGGGACGACATGAAAGCTCTCCATCAAAGGAATAAGAGTTTGAGTGATCACCTTAAGCCGTGGGCTGATGAGGCCCTTAAGTTGTCCCAGGATGTTGACATCGCAGTCAAGCAACTAAACCAGATGTTGGAGAGTGTCATTGCTGCTACAGAAGGCCAAAATTCACAGAATTTGGTGGAGATATCCCATAATTCTGTTGCGAAAAGTGAAGGAGTGTTGCCCCCACTTGTGGATGTGATGAGGCAGCTACAAGCGAAGATGGAGAACCCATGACCGTAGTGACTTGGGGAGTCACAAGATTGTGTTGGGGACCTGTTGGAACAGGGCTCCCTAAGCTGCGAATTTTGTATATTTTTTGTATTAAGTAGTCTAACGCAGGGGTTTTGAAGTGGTTCAAAACCCTGAATGCATTGTAATGGTTCAAAGGGTACACCTAGAGTCCGTAAACCATGGTTTTCAGACCACTGGATAGCATAGGCTAGATCGATATAAATAGATGAATATTTTGAGTCTAGAGGTAGGCATGAATTAAGATTGATACTACGTGCAAACTGTTGGATCTGTTTTGGGTTGTTTTGGGGAAGGACTCCTATTGGCTATGTGCTCGGGCTAGTTTTGGTTGTAAGTGGATATCAATGTTAATGAATGCGAAGTATTGTTAAAGTATCTATGTGTTATCTGGATCAGTGATGTTTATAGTTGAAGCATATTTGTGATGGTTATTTAGCTACAAATATATCTGTGTTTTTGCATAAGTATATTTGTAAATGCTCTGTGGTGGTATCCATTTAAACTACAAGTACTCTTGTGATATCTATATATGTTGTGAATGTATCTATAGTTGCGTTTATGATATTATGTGCTGGTAATTGTTGATATGCACATGGATGTGAAGGTATTGGTTAGATTAGTGAATGGTAATAGTTGTGTTATGGTTAATTACTGATAAAATCTTGCGAATAGACTTACTCTGTGTGAATCCGATAATTTGCAAACACAAATCTACCTCAACTTACCTACTCTCTCTCAAGGTGCGGAAACTTGGTTCCAACACCCTCTGATACTGCTTCGGGTGAGACCTTGGCATACGAAAGTAGGTCATTGCCAAAATAGCTAGTAGTATAGGAGTTTGTTGGCAAAACTTAACCTTTGAACCTGGGTCAGGACCCCTCAAGACAACAGATGGAAACCAACATTGATAAAAAAATTTAGGATAATAGGGAATTAATTTATAGGGAAGGAGAGGGACTTAAGGATCCACAAAATGGGGAAGAAACTAGTTTCGGTCATGGTGGAACTAATCAAAACACATAAAGGTCAATAAGTTGGCTAATAATACCACTCATGATGGTGGTTTCTAAGGAAATGGTAAAAAAACCAAGTGAAAGCGTATGATCGACCAAGAAGATGGTGATGATAGAATAAAAAACCAAGTCTCATCTAGAAAAAAACAAGCTGATAAAATGTTAATCATGAGAGGTAGGAGGGGAATGGTTTCATTTTTACAGAAGCTTGAAACATGGGAAAATATGCTCGAAAGTGGTTTCATTTTTACACAAGCTTGAAATATGTGGAAAAACTATGCTTGGAATTGGTTTCATTTTCACACAAGCTTGAAATAGAGACAAACTATTCTTGGAATAAGTTTTCATGCCTCCATCATAATGATTCAATTTAAGGTAAATGCCCCCCAATATTCATTTCATTCACTTAAGTAGACTATTGGTTACTAACAGGTGGATGAATTAAGGTTCATTAACAATACAAAGTGAAAGAATCGACTGGGATTTTACGAGATCTAATCAAAGACTCAGTTGAAAAGGATTTGTTTCATTTTTTAATGATCTTGACATAGTAAAAGAACTATGCTCATAAGGACATATTTCATTTTTTAACAAGGTTTACATAGTAAAATAACTATCCTTATTGGAATATGTTTCATTTTTAAATGAGGTTGACACAGTAAAAGAACTATCCTCATAAGGAACCTGTTTCATTTTTTAATGAGCATGACAGAGTAAAATAATTATCCTCATTGGAACCTGTTTCGACACCTTGTTTCATTTTTTAAGGAGCTTGACACAAGACCATGAACCTACTCTGACACCCTGCTTCATTTTTTAAGGACCTTGACAAAAGACCAAGAAATCTGCTCCAAAACTTTGTTCATGGCTCATAAAAGGTCCTACCTTCCAAGAGGTTCTAATAAAATGAGATAAAAACACCCTGGAGGGGGTACACATTAAGGGATCTAATGGAAATATTAGGATCCAATGTGCCCAGTACATGATGCACTATATCACTGACTAGATCATCAGTAGAGACGGACATAAAGCAGGCTGCTACATAATTAACATGTGGTGGGGAAGACACCTCTTCCATATAAGGACCATGTATGGAAGTTGGTTTATTGGGGGTCAAATTAGGACCAATGAATGAAAGATGATAAATGGTCACAATTATTCCTTCATGTGGGAAACACATCACACAAAAGAGAGAAGAGACAAGGGCTCCCATGACATTGTAATATTCCAAAGTAGGAAAAGCAGAAATATTGAACATAAAAATGGAAATAGTAGTGAATATCATTACACCAAGATGTGATACAAATATAGATCCATTTTATTATGCAAATCAACAGGAAATAGGTACAATATAATTAGGCACAAATCAGACAAGATAGGCAAACAAGCCTCCAATGAAGAAACACTCTCAAATGTGAGATGTTGCTTCTATACAAAATGTCGGAGAAGTAGTACAGCACTGTCACAATGATTATAACTTTTGTTCGAAAATAAATTAATATGGATCTCCTGATATATGGCTCAAGAAATTTCGAGAACAAAGATCTAGGCTCCCAAGCACATTTCCAAGACAACCAAGAAAAGGTTTCCGAAAATACACAAAATAAAAAACGCCGGAATGCAACCCCAAATATGAAAAAGCTATGAAACTGGACACCTGAAAGGAGGTGGTTGAACTGATGTATAAATGTATGGAAACCCCTCCAATAGACTTTCCAAATGAAACGTTCATCCCTTCAAGGAAATTTAACTCTCTAAATGATGCACTGAACCCTCCACTGCAAATGCGCAATAAAATAACGCAGTCTATGAAGGAAACTGCATTGTAGGGGATGGTAGCAACTTGGCCTAATTCCAAATGATGAAATAATGCCCAAGGAACTCCCCTTTTTGCCTCCCGATGGAAAGGATGCCTCTCCACTGAAAAACAAACACAAAAAAATGGTCTTATCAATCATCCACTGCCTCTGCCCTACAACACAACACAACCCTTGAAGAGACTGTGTTGTACATGATGACTAAAGCTCAGCCTAATTTTATAATGTGGAAATGTATCTCACAAACCTCTCTTGAGTTGGCACTCGAGGTCCCCGGAGGATGAGGGTGGGATTCCCACTTGGGAACACCCTTGTGCTAAACAACAAAGTAAACTCCGCTCAACAGCTGAAGGGTGCAAGAATTTATAAAAGACCAAGACATAAACAATAATCAACATGCCTTCTATGGTTACCTTCCCCCTCCTTATATGAATTGTGAGCCTTCTCACCTTGGGCCCCACTCATTTAATCCACTACTCTCATGGAGACTTCCTCCCATTAACATTGCGATTTCCCTCATTAACTCTCCACTCCCTCCATACCAGCACTATTGATTTGGTCAAACTTAACCCCATCCACATGCTTCAACCTTTATTCACACATGAGGGTGCTTTATCTAGCTACTAAGATGGTCCTCATTCACATTAGGAGTGTTTTTATTCCTACTAAGGATATTTATGGGTCTACCTACCCTCTTATTCCTCTATCTAAGTGGAAACAACAAAATTCAATATTACAACTAGCTGAAAGATAATTTGGAATATTATAGTCCTCCCCTCTCAAATGTTGCTTGTCTTTAAGAAATTGTAAAGGTGAGTGCTGCAAAACTTCTCCTCCTTCCCTTGTGACACCTCCATATGATAAGCTCCCCTCATGAACCAGGTGCCCCCCAATCAATCTATCCCTGAAATGTATCCTCCCAAGTGTTCCAGTTAACCAAATGGCCCACGCCATAAGGAAATAAGAAATTTACTATAGCAATCATATGTTGTCCCATGTTCTCCCTAAATCATGATGTATGAGAAGTGTGGAAGATCTCACCCCCAATGGGAAATTCCAGCCCATGTACCATCCCTCCATTCATGCAAACAATAATAATAACAACATCATCAACCTATGGGATCAAAATCAAGGATGCACTTGTTGCCATATGAAATACCGGAGGAGGATAATAGTCCATCAAGTGGAACCAGCGCAATTCTTCTCCAAGCTGCCTCAGAATATGGTATGATTAGTGGCTTCCCAACCACTTGCTTACTGCCACTATCCACTCACATACCTAGAGAAAGTGAATGATGTGTGGTGTCAACTTAGTACACCCCAAGTAAATATCATCTTCCCAAAATCTCCTAGGGAGTGGCCATCACCATCTCTGATTTTGGCCCCAAGTATACCATGAAGTCTATAGGAAAGAGTGCCCCCTTTTGTTGCAATGAATTGTACATGAATATAAAAGGAATACAAGTACTTAGCTAGTGGATCATTATGCACCAAAACATGATCCTTACCATGTACCTTGAGCAAGTTAGTGCAGTGGTTCATGGATGCACCTTCCCCTATCTCCCTTGGAAGGGAAAGTGGTTGTGAAAACCCTGAAAGGTTGTTGTGTTCCTCCTCAATATCTAAAAAAACCATACACCTTTTGATATGTTAGTGCACCTCTTATTTGAGACATTCAAAAGAGAATCAATCCATGATGGTTTGATATGCCCTCCTGAAATCAGTGTGGTTGGAGAGAAAAGCTTCATATGCTACATGTAGAAGCTTTTCCTTGAGCTTAGAAGCTCTCATCAAAAATATCTTATTATTATAATAAATGACTCCATCTATCACTACATATCTCTCATCTTATAATTGTCCATAAATTACTCTGCATCTGAAGAGATCGTTGGAGTATTCTACCAACAACTGGGATCTCCAATAAGGATCTATACTTCATAATGACAGTGTTGTTGGTTTGTAATGTAAAGCACCTATTATGTTGCTTCCCTCTTCTTTGAAATACCCATGCCAAAGTCATATGCCAGGATACTACTATCCTACCTCTGCTACCTCTCCTATAGCTGCTCCTGCTCAAGTAGGGGTTGAAGTTTATGGAGGTTAGCCTTCCATAGGAAGCTATCACCCATCCAAAAAAAATTTAGTTTTTCCAATGTATGCATGATTGTCCATAACACTCTACCATACATAAAATATTCCTCCCTATGAGGAATTATCTTCAGGTTCTCCACAGCCATGGAGTAGCCTCCTTGCGCCATGATAGTGCCATCATCCATCCCTAAAACATATCATATCAGCGCAAGTTGCGGGGTGAGAGTTGGTGGTATTGATACTAGGAGAATGTCAGCATCCTCCTTGAGTCTACTAGAGACTCTCTGCATTGTGCTAGGTCCCCCTAAGGTTCTCGCCTCATCTGGATCTATGAGTGGTGCAATCTGTTGTGATAACTCTCTAATAAAATCTTGGTCCAGGGGCCTCCCTGGTGGAATGCCTCCCAATAGTAATGTATCATGGGCCAAAGTCAACTACATAAATGAATGTATTGTTGGGTCCTTAGCTCCATTACGAAAAACAACCTCTGTCTTATGTTCAAAAACTGTTTGGGAGGGATAAGTGTGCATGCCCATGATCAACAGATGCTTGCTACTATTCTTATCTATCCATTCCATTTGCAAGGTCTCCTAATCTATGGTGACCTTTCCCAAATTAATCAACCACTACACATTCAATATCACATTGGTGTCAGGAATATCAACCAAAAACATGTTATCAGTCAAGGTGTGTGTTCCCATGGTGACAGATAGTGCCGGAACATACTTCATACACTACATGGTTCTAAATCGTAGGACCAAAACTAAAAACCCCTCAAAATCATTAGTGGGTATTGCTTTCCTCTGCACTAACTGATCTTCAATAAAGTTGTGGGTAGCCCCACTGTCAATCAACACTGATACCCTCTAATCCTGAATGGTACCTCGAAATCTCAGAGTTAGATACTTGGGTACTCTTCGCAAAAATGCAATAGCCCCTCCAACTAGAGAAAATGCCTTATTTCCACCTCCTAGTGGTGGTGGATCATCTCCTATTATCCTAGCATTGTGGCCTCCTTCCGGTTCCTCTTCTCCCTCATATTCAATATCATAGAACACCTCTATATAGTGTGCCTTCCCTGTTGCACATTGATGTGCTGGTGCCCATGGTTCTTGGCATGTGAAGCAAATCTTCCTTCTTCTCAAGTATCTTCGGACATCATCACTAAGAGGTCTCTTGTTTTGGTTCTCCTTTGAAGGAGGACCATACACATATTTCCCCTTTTTCTGGAAGGGTGGCCTTGGCTGAAATGAAGCCTTTGACTTTGGCAATGCATCTTGCAAATATCTTTCCTTTTCAATAGCATCTTGAAGGGTGGTTGGTTTAGTAGATTTAACCAACCCATGTAGAGGCTCTGTGATCCCATCAATAAACATATAGACCCTCCTAGTTGCAGACAAATCAGGAACCATAACAAAAAGTTTTAAAAATTTAGAAATAAAGGCCTCCAGATTACCTGACTACTTGAGCTTGGCTAGCTCAATACAAGGTGCCTCTGGGTCTCTTCGATCAAACCTCTCTACTAACCTCCGGGTGAAATCTGAATATGAAGTGACATTGGCATGCTCGAATGTAGAAAGACCATGAAAACACCAATCATGTGCCTCACCTTCAAGGTGCAGCACTGCTGTTTTTATGGCCTCCATCTCCGATACTTTATTAAACTAGAAGTAGATGTCTAGCTTCTTCACCCAAGACTTGGTTGTGCATTTGGATGATACATCAAAAGCAGTAAAAAATAATCTACCCATAGTCCAGTGTAGCTCATTATTATGTGTGAATCCTCCACTTCTATGGCTATATCGGGGTCTCCTATTGTCCTTGATATGAAAAAACTCTTGAAATCTTAGATTATCCTTGTATATCTGAGATTGAGACTCATACTCGATGAAATAATCTTTAAGATTTTCTTGCTCTTGGGATCCTCCATTTCCCACTACTAAAAATGTAGGCATAGTGGAGCATTGGAAACTTGCTACCTCACAGGTTAATCATACCAGTGATGTGAAATGTCAGAGCCCTCTCCATGTAGAAACCATTTACGGGATTCCTTATGTCTATCCATCCTCATCTCCTTGATTTCCCAGGAAATATATTGCATGGTTTGAAGAAGAAGTTTGGGAAACTCCTTCTCATCATCTTCTCCTGATATGGGAGTTTTTCCCTTGTCTTCTTTATTGTCTATGTAATAATATCTCCAGTTTCTATTGAGATACTTCCTCTCCCTTTTTGTGAGAGGTTCTCCTTCTTCCGATGACATAATGGCTAAAATACACAGGTTGAGCCAAGATTATGCTCTGATACCACTGTAATATTCCAAAATAGGAAGAGTAGCAATATTGAACATAAAAATGGAAATATTAGTGAATATCATTACACCAATATCTGAGACAAATATAGAGCCATTTTATTATGTAAATAAGCACAAATAGGTACAATATACTAAGGCACAAATCAGACAAGATAGGCAAACAAGCCTCCAATGAACAAACACTCTCAAATGTGAGATCTTGTTGCTATACAAAATTCCGGAGAACTAGTACAATGCAATCCTAGTTAATATAACTGTTGCTGGGAAATACAATAATATTGATCTCCTAATATGGCTCAATAAATGCTAGGAATAGAGATCTAGGCTCCCAAGCACATTTCCAAGACAACCAATAAAATGTTTCCAGAAATACACAAAATACAAAATGTCAGAATGTAGCCCTAGGGCTAAGTAGCTCTAAAACTGGACATCATAAAGGAGGTGGCTGAACTAATGTAGAAATGTGTGGAAACCCCTCCAATAGAATTTCCAAATGAAAGGTTGATCCCTTCACTGGAAATTTAACTCTCCAAATGATCCACTGAACCCTCCACTGCAAATGCTCAATAAAATAACATAGTATATGAAGGAAATTATGATGTAGGGGATGGTAATAGCTTGGCCTGATGCCAAATGATGAAATAATTCCCAAGGACCTCCCTTGCTATCCTCTTGGTGGAACGTCTGCCTCTCTACTAAAAAAAAACACAGAAAAATGGTTCTATCAATCCTCCACTGCCTTTGCCCTGCAACACAACACAACCCTAGAAGAGAAAACACTGTAGATGATGATTGAAGCTTTTCCTAATGCAAAAATTTGGAAATCCAGCTCACAAACCTCTCCTGAGTGGGCACTTGAGGTCACCCAAGGATAAGGGTGGGATTCCCTCTCAAGAACACCCTTATGTTAAATAGCACAACAGACTCAACTCAATAGCTGAAGTGTGCAAGAATTCATAAAAGGCCAAGACATAAGCAATAATCAGCATGACTTCTATGGCTACCTTCCCCATCCTTATATCAATTGTGAGCCTTCTCACCTTGGGCCCCACTCATTAAAGCCACTACTCTCATGGAGACTTCCTCCCATTAACACTGCATTGTCCCTCATTAACTATCCACTCCCTCCATACCAGCATTGTAGATTTGGTCAAACCTGACCCCATCCACATGCTTCAACCTCTATTCACACATGAGGGTGCTTTATCGAGCTACTAAGATGATCGTCATTCACATTAGGAGTGATTTTATTCTTACTATGGAGATTTATGGGTCTCTATAACCTCTTATTCCTCTATCTAAGTGGAAAAAACAAAATTTAATATTTCAACTAGCTGAACACTAATTTGGAATATTATAGTCCTCCCCTCCCAAATGTTGCTTGTCCTCAAGAAAATGTAAAGGTGAGTGCTGCAAAACTTCTCCTCCTTCCCTTGCGACACCTCGATATGATAAGCTTCCCTCATGAACCAGGTGTCCCCTAATCAATCCATCCTTGAAATGACCCTCTTAAGTGTTCAAGTTAACAAAATGTCTCACCCCATAAGGAGACAAGAAATCCACTATAGCTATCATATGTTGTCCCATGTTCTCCATAAAGCATGAGGCATGAGAAGTGTGGAATATCTCACCCCTAATGGGAAATTCTATCACATGTACCATCCATCCATTCATGACAACAATACTGATAACAACATCATCAACATATGGGATCAAAATCAAGGATACACTTGTTTCCATATGAAATACCGGAGGAAGATAATAGTACCTCATGTGGAACCAACATAATTCTGCTCCTAGCTACCTCAGAATATGGTATGGTGAGTGGCTTCCCAACCACTTTCTTACTGCCACTATCCTCTCACATACATGGAGAAAGTGAATGATGTGTGGTGTCAACTAAGTAAACCACGAGTAAGATATAATCTCCCCAAAATCTCCTAGGGAGTGACCATCCCCATCTCTGATTTTGGCCCCAAGTAGACCATGAAGTCTATAGGGAATAGTGCCCCATTTTGGAGCAATGAACTGTACATGAATGGAAAAGGAATACAAGTACTCAGTTAGTGTATCATTATGCACCAAAATACAATCCTTACCATGTACCTTCAGCAAGTTGGTGAAGTGGTTCATGGATGAGCCTTCCCCTATCTCCCTTGGAAGGGAAAGTGGCTGTGACAACCCTGCAAGGTGGTTGTGTTCCTCCTCAATCTCCAAAAAAACCATAAAAATCTTGATGTGCTAGTGCACCTCCTCTTTGAGACCTTCCCAAGAGAATCCCTCCATGATGGTTTGATATGACCTCCTGAAATTAGTGTGGTTGGAGAGAAAAGCTTAATATGCTGCATGTAGAAGCTTTTCCTTGAGCTTAGAAGCTTTAGTAAAAAAGATATTATTCCTATAATAAATGACTCCATCTATCACTACATACCTCTCATCTGAAAAATTTCCATCAAGTACTCTGCATGTGAAGAGATCTTTGGATTATTCTACCAACAGTTGGGATCTCCAATAAGGATCTATACTTAATAAAGACAACACTGCTGGTTTGTAATGTAAAGCACCTGTCATGTTGTTGCCCTTTTATTTGACATATCCCATGCCAAATTCATATTAAGGGATGCTTCTATCTTACCTTTGCTACCTCTTCTGTAGCTGCTCCTGCTCAAGTAGGGGTTGAAGTTTATGGAGGTTAGCCTTTCATAAGAAGCTATCACCCATCCAAACATTTATGAGTTTGGCCAATGTATGCATGATTTTCCACAACCCTCTACCATATATACAATATTCCTCCCTATGAGGAAGTATCTTCAAGTTCTCCACAACCATGGAGTAGCCTCCTTGCACCATGATAGTGCCATCATCCATCCCTGAAATATCTCTTTTCAGCACAAGTTGTTGGGTGAGAGTTGGTAGTACTGATAATGGGAGGATGTCTCCCTCCTCCTTGAGCCTACTAGAGATTCTCTACATTGTGCTAAGTCCCACAAAGGTTCTCACCTCATATGGATCTATGAGTGGTGCAATCTGTTGTGAGAAATATCTAATCAACTCTTGGTCCGGGGGCCTCCCTGGTCGAATGCCCCCAAATATTACTGTATCATTGTTGAAATTAAATTGCATAACTAAATGGACTATTGGGTCCTTGGCTCCACTTTGAAAATCAACCTTTGTCTTATGTTCAGAAACTGTTTGAGAGGGATAATTGTGCATGCCCTTGATCAACTGATGCTTGCCACTCTTCTTATCTATCCATTCCATCTACAGTGTCTCCCAATCTGTGGTGACCTTTCCCAAAGTAATCAAGCACTTCACACCCAATATCACTTTAGTGTCAGGAATATCAACCACAAAGAAGTGATCAGTCAAGATGTATGTTCTTATGGTGACATATAGTGCCGGAACATACTTCATACATTGCATGGTTCTAGCTCTTGGGACAAAAATTGAAAATCTCTCAAACCATCATCGGGTATTTCTCTCCTCTACACTAAATGAGCATCAATAAAGTTGTGGGTAGCCCCACTGTCAATCAACACTGATACCCTCTGATCCTGAATGGTACCTCGGACTCAAAGTTAGATACTTGGGTTCTCCCCGGAAAGATGCAAGGGCCTGTCCAACTAGAGAAAATTCCCATTCCCACCTCCTGGTGGTGGTGGATCCTCTCCTGCTATCCCAACGTTGTGGCCTCCTTCCAGTTCCTCTTCTTCCTCCTGTTCACTACCAGAGAACACCTCTATATAGTGTGTCTTTCATATTACACATTGATGTCCTGGTGCCCATGGTTCTTGGCATGTGAAGCAAAGCTTCCTTCTTCTCAAGTCTCTTCTGACATCATCACTAAGAGGTCCCTTGTTTTGGTTCTCCTTTGAAGGAGGAACCTTCACACATTTCCCCTTCTTTTGGAAGGGTGGCCTTGGCTGAAATGGAGCCTTTGCCTTTGGCAAGGCATCCTCCAAATCTCTTTCCCTTTCAATAGCATCTTGAAGGGTGGTTGGTTTAGTAGATTTAAGCAACTCATGTAGAGGTTCTGCTAGCCCATCAATAAACATATAGACCCTCCTAGATGGAGACAAATCAAGAACCATAAAAGAAAGTTTTAAAAAATCAGAAATATAGGTCTCCAGATTACCTGACTGCTTGAGCTTGGCTAGCTCAATAAAAGGTGCCTTTGGGTCTCTTCGATCAAACCTCTCTACTAAACTCTAGGTGAAATATGAATATGCAGTCACATTAGTATGCCCCAATGTAGAAAGACCATGAAATCACTAATAACGTGTATCTACTTCTAGTTGAATCAAGTACAGGAGATGGAGGCCATCAAAAGCCTCCATCTCCACCCAAGACTTGTTTGTGAATTTGGATGATCCATCAAAAGTGGGAAAAAAAAATCTATGCATAGTCCAGTGTAGATCATTATTATGTGTGAATCATCCACTTCTATGGTTATACCGGGGTCTCATGTTGTCCTTGATCTAAAAAAACTCTTGAAAGCTTAGATTATCTTTGAATCTATGAGATTGAGACTCATACTCTATGAAATAATCTTCAATAGTATCTTGCTCTTGGGATTCTCCATTTCCCACTGCTAAAAATGTAGGCGTAGTAGAGTGTTGGAAACTTGCTGCCTCACTGGTTGATCATACTAGTGATGTGAAATACCAGAGCCCTCTCCATGTAGAAACCCTTTATGGGATTCCTTGTGTCTATCCATCCTCATCTCCTTGATTTCCTGGGCAATATCTTGCATGGTTTGAAGAAGAAGTTTTGGAAACTCCTTCTCATCATCTTCTCCCAATATGGGATTTTTTCCCTTGTATTATTTATTGTCTGTATAATAATATCTCCAGTTTCTATTGAGATACTTCCTCTCCCTTTTTGTGACAGGTTCTCCTTCTTCCGATGACATAATGGCTGAAATACACAGTTTGAGCCAAGATTATGCTTTGATACCACTGTAATATTCCAAAATAGAAAAAGGAACAATATTGAAAATAAAAATGAAAATAATAGTGAATATAATTACACCAAGATGTGAGAAAACTACAAAGCCATTTTATTATGCAAATCAACAGAAAATAGGTACAATATATTGCAGCACAAATCATACAAGATAGGGAAACAAGCTTCCAATGAACAAACACTCTCAAATGTGAGATATTTCTGCTATACAAAATGTCGGAGAACTAGTACAACGTAGTCTGAGTGAATATAAATGATGCTGGTAAATAAAATAATATGGATCTCCTGATATATGGCTCAATAAATTTCAGGAACAAAGATCTAGGCTCTCAAGCACATTTCCAAGACAGCCCAGAAAACTTTTCCGGAAATACACAAAATACAAAATGTTGAAATGCAGCCCCAGGGTTGAATAAGCTCTACAACTAGACACCTAAAATGAGGTTGCTGAACTAATGTATAAATGTATGGAAAACCTCCAATAGACTTTCCAAATGAAAGGCTTATCCCTTCACTAGAAATTTAACTCTCCAAATGATGCACTGAACCCTCCACTGCAAATTCTCAATAAAATAATACAACCTATGAAGTAAAATGCATTGGAGGGGATGGTAGAAACTTGGCCTAATTCCAAATGATGAATTAATTCCCAAGGACCTCCCCTGCAGGCCTCCCGGTGGAAAGGATACCTCTCCACTAAAAAACAAACACAGAAAAATGGTCCTATCAATCCTCCACTGCCTCTGCCCTACAACATAATACAACCTTGGAAGAGATTGCATAGTAGATGATGACTGAAGCTTGGCATGATGCTGGAATGTGGAAATGAAGCTCAAAAACCTCTCTTGTGTGGGCACTCGAGGTCCCCTGAGGATGAGGGTGGGATTCCCGCTTGGGAAGACCCTTGTGCTAAACAGAACAACAGACTCCGCTCAACAACTGAAGCATGCAAGAAGTCATAAAAGGCCAAGACATAAAAAATAATGAACATGCCTTATATGGCTGCCTTCACCCTCCTTATATGCATTGTGAGCCTTCTCACCCCACTCATTAAAGCCACTACTCATGGAGACTTCCTCCCATTAACATTTCATTGTCCCTCATTAACTGTCCACTCCATCCATACCAACGTTGTTGATTTGGTCAAAATTAGCCCCATCCACATGCTTCAGCCTCTATTCCCACATGAAGGTTCTTTATCAACTTCTAAGATGATTCTCATTCACATTAGGAGTGATTTTATTCCTACTAAGGATATTTATGGATCTCCCTACCCTCTTATTCCTCTATCTAATTGGAAAAAACAAAATCTAATATTCCAACTAGCTGAAAGCTAATTTGGAATATTACAAACATAAACATAGTCATGACCAAGTAGAAAATTAAAATCTAAGGGTCCTTGGACAACCATCGCGTCTATATATACAATCTTTCATCCAAAATTAATAGGTAAATTAGGAAGGATCCCTAACGATTAACTGGTTCCTTTGTTAAAAACCAACATATTTCGAGTAATGGGCACAAGATGTAGAGATCCTAAATTTTTCCAAGAATTTGAGGACATAATACTAACATATGCACCTTCATCTATTAGTGTGCTACATACGACCACATTGTAAGCCTATACTGTGATATGATATCTTTTTAGTCGACTCCAATCAAAATAAGTGACCATACTACTAGGAGGGAGTGTCATGGGAATGGGAGAACTTCCCCCTTGTGTTATGGTAATGGGAGGATTGACCCTCTATACTATGGGAACAGAAGGATTTCCCCATCTGAAGAAACAAGAAGAACATAAGCGGTATGACGTTCACTCTCTTCGGAAGGGGTATGATCAACTGAAGGTGGAATCGAGTCAACAATTTTCTCAACCAATCGTTGGTTGAGGAAGGAATC
This sequence comes from Pinus albicaulis, assembly GCA_034641835.2. Lineage (NCBI taxonomy): Eukaryota > Viridiplantae > Streptophyta > Pinopsida > Pinales > Pinaceae > Pinus > Pinus albicaulis. Next base: position 117,427 of record JAXQQM020082447.1, on the reverse strand, counting down.
ATGGGTTTCACTTTCAGAGTGAGTGGGATTGAATAGATATGGATTCTGATCAATCACATCATCAACTAACGAAGGATTGAGGGAAAGCTTCCGATAAGCAGCCAAAGGATGAGGTTGAGAAGCTGCAAGGTTTTCCAATACTTTTTTGGCTTCATTCATATAAGGAAAAAGGTGAATAGGTTGATTCCCTTCACATAAAATACAAGGAAATTTAACTTTACCCTTTTCCCATGGACCTTACTATTACTAGTTGACATTTTATCACCAGAATGATCTCCACGGATCGATGACAAAAGCTAATTTTAGCCTGCAGACCATAATTCTAATATATTGGGAATATGAATATAATATCTAAGAAAGTGGTAACCCTTACTTAACCTGCAAGGTAATTCAAATTTTCAGGGTTTAATGGAAGATTTTTAAACATCAATTTCATTGGTAGCAATGGTTGCTTGCTTTCCCCCTTTCTTATTTTGCTTCTTCTTCTTCGTCCTCTTCTTCTTTTTCTTAGATTCCTAGTTACTAGAATCTAGACTTTCACTAGGGAAAGAGGAAGAATGGGGTGAAGAAATAGCTGAAGAAGGTGAGGGGTCAACTTTAGGATCAACATGAGTTTGGAACTGTTCAGGTGGAGTCGAACTTGGTTGAGAAGAATCTTGGACATTCGGAACCATGGGGGTTGAAAATAACCAAACTGGAAAACCAATGGTAAATCCTGGAAGGGACAAATTTTCCATATAAGGAGCACCACTATTTCCAAAATAAGGAAAAGGACAAGGATTCCCATCAGAGGGGTTCCTTGCTTGGTAAAATCAAGAAATTTTTCCATTAGTCTCAACTTAAGATCCACTAAGGAGTTTTTCTACAGTTAGGATGTTATTCCATGGGAAAATTATTTTTGAAATTAGTAACAAATAAATCAAAAAAGGGTGAGCTAGGAAAAAGGGTTTACTAAGAAATTGTGAACCACAAAACACCTCCTATTGAACCAAGAAATATGACCACTAATATCCCTAAATGTTGTGTTTGGTGTATCACAGTGTATAAGGTGGCAAACTCAATTACCTATGGCTGGATAACAACCTAGTGGGGACTACCAAAATATGTGTGACGGTACATGGGAGTGAAATCCGTAGTAGTGTTTTATAATGTGTAATCATTTGATGAGAGAATTCCAATATACCTACTATGCATGGATTTCCTCTGATATATCCGAAAGTACTAGAAAAAGGTCCTATACACTTCCGTACGTGGAACGGGATATCACCCCTACGATGCAACGCTGGAAATCAAAGTTAGATCCTAAATTTTACGATGTCAGAACACATCTATAATGTAGACCTCAAAATGTTTGCGTTAATGTTCCAAATGTTCCAGAGGTTAATTGAGGTAAATTTTAAATTTGATATTGGTTTACGTTTTAGTTTTAACACTCAAATATTGATGTCACCTAAACACATATGATGCAATTAATATGAGAAAAATACTCTATTCATTTCGATGAAAGTTATCTAGTATAGGCAAGATATTCAACAATTATGCACAACAAAGAATGCATCAAACAAAGCTTGCCTAACTAGAGCTGTCACTTTAACTTTCCAAATGCAGCTTTCAAAAGTAAAATTAATTTAACTTCACTAAGATGCACATACATGAATTTTTTCACTTTCCTTTTTATTTTCGATGAATGATAATGAACTCAATGTACATTTCGGTTTTAAATCACTGAAAAATGTAATATATTTTTAATGATAAATATCAAAATGACTTTTCAATCCAATGTGATCTAATGCACTTTACAAAAAGTAAACTTTGAGATGAAAACTAAATGAATGCAAAAGTGATTTATTTTATGCTCTTAAAAATAATAATATGCTCAATCAATAGAAAATCAGTATTCCTTCCAAACATAAAGGTAGAAAACAATAAATTTAATTGACTCAAAGAATCAACAAATTAACCAAAATTTCACTTTTACTACTTCAAGTATGGGATGGAATTTTTCATACCACAGAGAAACTAACACAGAACAAATAAAATATGATACACACAGAGCAAGAGGATGACCTCAGAGACCATGACACACTATAAGTTTTAGCAAAAGCCCTAAAAGTCCTCAAATTCAAAGACCAATGTGGGAAGATAGTTAGAACCATATGTTCAAGCATGTCTGTTTTGGATAAAGGTAGTGCTAATGACGCGACTATTTCTGGAAAAAAACATGTTGAGCAAGAAATTATTAGGAAAATCAAGCCAAGTTTGAGAAAAAAACTAGACTTGATACCCTAAATCATATACTACTCAGAGTACAAATTCAAAATAAATCAAAATCAAGGATCATTGAAAGGTTTACCAAACTAAGCAAAAAGACCAAATGTAAAAGGAGGTTCAAAAGGGCTATAGGCTCCCAAATGGATTCACCGTTTTGTTTTATAGAAAATCCCTTCTGCAGACATAAGTGGTTTATTTAGTCCTAAAGGAAGGATATAGCAACAAACAAGACAAGTATGTGCAAACTTTCCTAGATTATATCAGAATGTACAAAGTAAGAAAGATGACCTACCTCATTCTGATGCTAATGCCCATTAGTGTCGTTTCTTATTCTTCTCGCTTCCAATTTCAATCCTATTTATGATATTGCAGATGAATACCTGCAAGATCAAATAGAGATTACAAAAGCATACATAGTAGAATTCATTCTTATATAAATTATGTGACAGATTAGAGAGTATCACACTAAATTAGTAATAATTTACACACTTACCGAAAGCAAACACATAATTTATTATAAATATAAAATTAGGGAAGCATACAACCACTTAATCTCTGATGTTGGAAGCATCCTTTGGGTGAGTTTCCAAGTCCTAGCCAAGACATTCAAGCACTCCTTTCTCCTTCAAAAATTGGAAAAATTTAGGCACAACTAAGCACAAGGATGGAAACCAACATTGATCGACCATTTGAGGATACTACAAAAATAATTTATAGGGAAGGAGAGGGAGTTAGGGATCCACAAAAGGTGGAAGAAGGTCGAGATATTTAGGGGAAGATACTTAATAGAAGAATCAAATGCTTGGAATGTGAGGTCTCGTCCCAATCCTTATTCACATGTAACTAGATATCTATTCTCGAGGCTTATAGTAAGAGAAGCTTCTCATCCATTTTTGGAGAAACTTTCTGAAGCGGAGTAGTGTGCTTTTTCACTTTAATTCCCATGTTGGAAGCACTAGACACATGTAATGGTGAAGGTGACAAGCATGATGGTCCTAGCGATAGGCCTACAAATAGGGTTTTTTGGCAAGATCTTCTAGAATTTTTTCAAGGCATTTCTTCTTCTGTTCTTCAGGGATGTTCTAATAATGTTTTCATGATGAACACATTAAAAATTTTCATCACTTTGTGACATTTTGGGAAAATTTTTGACAACTTAGGGCATGAGGTAGGGAGTGTGATAAAATACTGTATAAAAATATTGTAGGATTGGTTGATCAGGTGCAAGTGACGATATGATGGTAGGTCAAGGCGCCTTGAGATATAGTACCATGATGTATTACAGGAAGAGAGTAATGTGGCTCTAGTATTATGAAGAAAATTTCCTTACTAAAATCTTGATATGGATTTATGAAGGAACACAATGAGATAAAAATATAAACGCAAACAAAAAGTTAAAATTTAAATATAGCTTCAATTCATTAATAACAAAGTACTGAAAATTGTTTACATGCAGAATGAAAATAAACTAGCTCGAACAATGGTAGATTATCTCTGAGAAGGGATGTGGTGGCTACATGCCTTTTGAATTTTTTTAAAATGAGGCTCAGAGGCATTTTTATTATTGATAAACAATACAAAACCCTAAACTTCCAAAAAAGTAACCCTAGGAGATGAAGCACGAAAATTTTGTGGGTCCCATTGGGGTTAGTTGGTACATCAACTTCTCATGGTCATAAATTTTAATAACATTTTTGATTGATGCATACAATACCTCATAAGAAAGATCTATATGAGGATAAACTAATTTGACAACAAATACTAGCCATTGGCCATGTTTTTTCCTATTTTCAAAGAAAACGTCGTTTAGGGCCTCAAAACAAGTATGAAAGTTTAGGAACTAAAAGACTACCAAAATAATAAGCTATGCTATGATTAAGGAAATTGAAAGAAATAGTGGCGGGGGTATAATTGGAATAGGTAGGTGGCTAAAATTATCCACTTGGATTAGTCACCCTCCCTTAGGAATAAATTGTCCCCATTGTGTTGACTACATCCATGAGATGAGGAAACTTCTGTTGAGCTTGGTCCTCAGTGAGCCACTTTCCTTGGTGTAGGAGTTAACAATGTTTAACATCCTCATATAATTATATCTTCTATTGGTGAGTATTCTTAATCTATGTGTCCATTATATGGTTAGTTTTGGCATGTTCTATGTAGCTTGGGTTAAGCTCTATTCATGTTAGTTGTTTTGCAATGTCTAATGTGTCCAACAATTGTAGAAAGTATAGTTGAAGGCATAAAAAATGAACACTACACGAAGGACTAGGAACGAGGGGATGTTTATCTCAAAAGAATTTTCTCCCATAGCCTTGGTGATAGTGTAAGTTTCATATCAGAGTGTTCAAAGCTTCTAATGGGGTTCAGCAAGTCGTTCTTTCTGCAAATGAAACCAAAATTTGCCACCCACATGAAAATTATGTGGCATCTGATGTTGATCATGTTGTTGTTGGTAGTTGGAATTAGAATTATCTAATACTTCATGTACCTAATGTCATATGTGTTGGATGTGTTCAATAAACGTGGTTTCTATATTATACTTAGATTGTACACGTGTGGATTCTATCTATGTAGTCACATGAGGCATGGAAACATCAATCAGAAACAATGGTTCAAATCCCAAACCCACTTGAAAGGGACTATGACCACTCAAAATATGGAGAGTAATATTATAACTATGTTGCACATAAGGAAGGCTCTCATCCGAGGTTCATGGATTCTTGGAGTTTTACATGTGTAGTATGTGCACTATCATCTTGTTGACTACCTTTTTCTATCCATCTATCTGGAGATGGAATGAATTTGACTTGGTGAGCTTGGTGTTCAACAATGTTCATAGGCTTGACCAAAATGTGCTCAGTAAACTATTATCTTGATCTGATATAATGGTCTATGGGATCCCAAAATGTACCCATACTCGTTCAAATAATATTTTGTTAGTGTCCTCTGCTATGATACTCTTCTTGTAGGTTTCCAATATAGCCATCTTAGAAAATATGTCAATTACCACAAATACACAGTCATTACTATACTTGGTGGAAGGGTGGACTGATAGATAGTCCATGGAGATGGATTCCAAAGGTTGGTTGGGAGTAGGAAGAGGAATGCAGAGGCCTTGATTCTTGATTTTTGTATTTTTAATGGTAAAATAAGTGAAGGGTCTGATATATTTTCCAATGCACTATCATAGATTTTTTTTTTAAATACGTCTATAGTATGGTCATGATTTTCTCCACATGAAAGTGTCCTGCGACCCAATTGTAGGGCGCCTCCCAAATCAACTTAGAATGGTCACTTGAAGGAACACAACTAGGTGGCATAGTTAGCATAATAATCCATATTAGGGATGGAAATATGGAACATGCTTGTCATCCACTAGCATCTAGAATGTGGCGGCAAACTCTAGATCATTCTTGTATAGTTGCGGCCATTAGGATGTCTCATGGCTACAAGATTTGAGAACATCAGTCAGTGCTGAAACTAGGAGCAGAATGAGGAAATTTGCAACATGATTGGTGCTTCTCTTATTCTATTTAATGTTCAAGTGGAATGATTGTAGATATTTAGAACACTTTTGATGTTGATTGTTCTGCAACTTCCCTTATGTTTGTATAAACTGAAGGGGTCAATGATCTATGTGGATTATTGTATCCTTCCATAGAATGTAATGTTTCCACTACCAACACTCATGCATGATAATATACATATATTTATCATATGTGGGGTATTTCCAAATTTTATCAGAAAGTGTCTCAGTGTGAAAGGCCAATGGATGCCCCTGCTAGGTGAGAACTGCACCAACAACATAGTCAAATTTTTCTATCTCAATTTCAAATGGTTGTTGCAGGTCTGGAAATGTGAGTACAAGTGAGTAAAGGCAGTGCTTCATATCAAAAAATGCATTCTGTTGGGACTCAAACTATAAAAATTTGCAGCACCCAAAAAGATACAAAGCTCTGTTAGAGTGCTTGAGTTTGACCAATCCAAAATGAATTGGATATTAGCTGGATCCAAATGCATGCTTTTCTCATTAATGATGTAGCCCAGATATGGGATTTGACTCATGCCAAAGGTTCATTTCTCCAAGTTATCACATAAGTGTTGTTGTCACGAGGTTTGGAGGATCTATCGAATGTGTTGTAGGTGCTCTTCCAAAATCTTGTTGAATATGAGGATGTCGTATAGATATAAAACACTGAATGAGTTGGTGAAGGGACGCAGGATGTCATATATCAAACTTAAAAAAATTACAGTGGCATTTATCAACTCGAAAGGAATTAACACCACTTTAAAAGGCCCTCCTTGGATTTGAAGGCAGTTATGCATACAACTATGGGTTATATTGGAACCTGGTGATAGCTAGACTTCAAATCGATCTTGCTAAAATACTTTGCCACCTTGAATTGGTCAAGAAGGTCATCAATCCATGGGATTCGATACTTGTTCCTAACAATGTTTTTGATTAGTGTTTGATAATTAATGTAGAGCCTTTAGGTTCCATTCTTCTTTTGTAAAAGTACAATTTGGTTCCCACAAGGTGAGAAACTTTGTCAGATATATCCTTTTTACAACAAATTTTAGATATTTCACTTGATTTATTCATTTTCCAAAATGGAGTGGTGATATATTATTCCATTGGGTAGAGGTTCTTTGGGATTTATATCAATCGAATGCTTGATATGATAGTGCAAACGTACCCCTGTGGGTGAGGAGAAGATGTGCCTGTGTTTTTCCATGACCTTATCCACCTGCTTCTGTTGGATGGGGTAACCATTCTCGGGGACCATGGATGTGGCCACTATATTCCCCTTACTTTGAGAGTGAATTAGAAAGAAATCAAATTTCCTAGCCTAAGATATGAACTTACTACATTGCTTAGCAGATATTAAAGAGACGACAGTAGGCAGGGCAACCTCCAGTATCTGGTATAACTTACTAACCAGAGTAATAATAATAGTGTGAGGGCTAGAGTCATGCATATCATGGTGCTTCCATAATTATGGTTGGCCTAATAACACATCACAAAATTCAATATGAGAAACATCACATAGTACCTCATCTGTGAAGGGTTTTATGTTGTATGGAAGGAGGCACTACTAGCTGAAGTGGAGGTCTCATCTTTGGTGGAACCACACGATTTTGTATGGTTGTGGGTTTGGTGTAGTCGGTAGGCCCAACCAATTAATGAAATTTGTTGAAATGAGGTTTTTTTGGCTCCCGTTGTTGACAATGAACTGCAATAGATAAACGTTCACCCACATCTATGAGTGGAATAATCACTCCCCCTCATTTGGATATTCAGGCTCAGTCTTCTAGACCTTGGTGGTGGAAATAGTGGCGTTGGGTTTGACGTCAATAATATACTTCCCCTTGTCATTCCCCTTGTCGATTTTTGGCTCAAAATCATAAAATGTGTCAAACTCTTAAGCTTTCAACTCAACTTCCAATGACTGCTTGGCATGACACTCACCTGTGTTGTAAGTGGGGGCTCTTATGTAACTCACAACACTTTAGAGCTTAGAGGCCTTTTTATTATTCAGAAATCATGGAAAACCATAAATTTCCAAAAACCTAAGCCTAGGATATAAAGTGCTAAAATTATGTGGGCCCCGTTGGGGTTAGTTGGTACATCAATTTCCTAGGGTCATAACTTTGACATATGATCTCCATTTGATGTGTACGATACCTTGTTATAAATATTTATATGAGCATAACCAATTTCTACTACAATCCCCTCCCTATAGAAATGGGTTTGCTCGTTCTCCAAAAAAATGTCATTTAGGGCCTCGAAACAACTCTAGAAATTTAGGACTTGAAAAAATTCCAAAATTAGTAAATTGTGCTAAAATTAAGGAAACTTAAGGAAATAGTTGTGGGGGTCCAAGTGGAATAATAAGGTGGCCACAAATATCCATCTGGGTCAAATCTTGAAATGATTAAACATGTCTCTCTTAGCTAGAGGCAGTGATGAGATAACATAAGCAAAGGACAACCATTTTTCATAGTTCAAGTGTGTTGAAAAAGATTAGGAAGAATGGTCCTCAAGGATTGATCGCTTGAAAGAGTAGATTCCTTTCAGTGTTTTGGCCTGGGTGCCTTTTAGTTTTTTGGCCCAGTCACTCTATAAGAGTAGGTTCCTTTCAACATTAAGCTTAGTTCCTTCTTTAGTTAGCCCATATAGCATTAATGGCCTAGAGTGAGGCTTGTTGCTTGAAATGAGGCCTATGGATTCAAGACATGAATTTCCATTTTGGTTTAATAATGGTGATGTAAAAACCTATGGAGTGAGGATGTGGATGTCCTCTAGGGTTTGGTCAACCCTGTGAAGTTAGAATGTGGATGCTCCCTAAGGTTTGATAGTGGTGATGGAAAACCTATCCTAGTTTGTATTCCATGAGGTTGAGGCACCAACCAAATCATGGTGACTAGTTTATCTTGACATTGTACCATGGGTTACGTGTTCTAACCTAGATAATGGTAGTGAGTGGATTTTATGATTTCTATAGGTCAAGAGTTTTGACGTGCATAATTATGATGATGATGATGATGAAGATGACAATGTTAGAGATATTAACTAGATGATGCTAATTATGTCATAGATGATGAATATTTACCTAATGTAAAACAAGATGACAAGGTTAATGATGATTCTGCTATAATATTTTCATAGAGAAATTTTGTCGACATAAGAATACCTAGATAGTCATCATAAATACCTCCCTAGTTAAGAGGAAATGTTGAATTTTTTAACTATGGTCAATAGTCATAGTGCATATTTATTATTTTAACGCATGTTCTTCATGCTTGAGTCAAAAGAAAAAATAATTTTTAAGTTATGTGGATTTGGACTTTTAAAAGAGAAAATTCTAAATTTATGAAAGTCAATTTTTTTATTCCAAAAAGATGAATTTTGCCTCCTCATAGTCAAGTGAGCCAAGCCTTTAAGAGGCGCCTTTTTTGGCCCATTGGATTACTATAAATAAATGGTGACTTATCTCCATCGCATGGAAACTCACATAGCTTCTGTCCAAGAGCAATGTGCCTCTCATCAGAGGAAATTTCAGCCTAAAAGTAACCTCCTAAGGAAAAATAATAAAACAATAGTTAAAATAATAAAATAAGGGTTATGAATTTTGGAGGGAAAATAAGAAAACTATTTTTTTTAATTGTATTTTTGGCTTATATCCTTATGTATTTACTCAAATTCGAAGTTTAGGCACTCGTTGGATGCATAATTAAATTTCACATCCTACGAATATCCATTATGCATACTTTCGTGAATACCCACATTGATAAAAATTGAATATACATTAATAAATTGTATTGAATACACTTTTTTAATGTCTGTATGTTCATGTTTGATCAATGAACACGTTTTTTAAATATATTTTCAATTTTTATCAATGTGTGTCTTCTCAAAAGTATGCATAATGGGTATTCCTTGGATGTGGAATTAAAAAAAGTAAACCTATAAGGACATAAGTTAAAAATAAAATTAAAAAAAATAGTTTTTATTCTTTTCCTTCTAAGATATTTACATTTAAATTTAAATTATTTTGATTGGTATGACATGGAAATTACATGAAAATTTCATGGGAACTTTTAGGCTGAAATTTCCTCTAGTCTTATATTTTATGATTCAACTTATTCTTTTGAAACAAGGAAATTAATTACTAAGGTCCACAAAGGACCTACTATGAGGCTAGCTAAGTTTCATCATCTAAGGCAGTGAACTATGAGGCAAGAAGGTAGAATTTATGTGGTGAAGAAGAGAAGTAAGGGACCAAAATTCTGTGAAAGGAAAAATCACTAATCTATTCTAAGGCCATTTGACTTGACTAGAAGGATGAACCATGTTTGACCTAGTAATTTTCTAAGATGTATCTTAGTTGAATTCAATATTTCTCTATTGAAAAGGTTGTTGGTTTTTTCCCCATGTGATTTTTTCTATTGTAAAATAATGTGTTCTTATGTGGATGTCTCTTCATGATCTTACCGACATATTGTTATTATATAAGTTCTCTATGAAATTATTTTATGATTCATAATGAATATAAGATAATATTTGTCTAAGAAAGTATCATAAGTAATAATTATCATATTGGAGAAATATTGTAAGATCAATGTACTAGACATTACTTGTGTGGTCAACCATTTCAAAAATGGGTTTGTGTTGACAACCAAGTGAGGCTCCCATTTACTTTTACTACTAAAGCTTGTGGTATCACCATTACATAATTCAATAATGTCTATATTTGTGAACAATTCATGACTCCAGTATATTAATTAATCTTCTATGTGATAGTGAAATGCATGTCCAAGAAGGTCATACAATCCATTAATGATTTAGATGATTGTATTTCATTGGCAAAGATAATTTCATTATATTTTTATGATCTATCAAAGCACCTGATTTTCTTCCTATGTCTAATAAGTTTGCAATGAAAAACACAACATCTCAAGCCTTGATGCACATAGATAGAGTAGCACTTGCTCGAGAAAAAAAAAATTGGCCTACGCTTCCTTTCAATTTGGGAGCCTGCAATTGGGAAAATGGTTGAATAATGATACCCCGCCTAATACGTATCTTACATCTACAATATAGACAATAGTTCTAGTTGCGTTTCTTTTTGAATTATTCATTTTGGGGTGAATTATTTTCAAATATTAAGAAAATAATGATGAGATATAATATCAAAAAATATCATTCATAGGAAATCCTTTCTACTGTAAACAAGTAGTCACACGAAGCCAAACCATGAAAAGGTTTATTTTTTACTAGTATGAATTTTCAAGAATTTGTTTGCCATCATGGGATTTAAGGTTAAACAAATAAATTAATTAAAATTTAAAATAGTTTTTACTGCTATTGGCATTCTATTTAGTAAAAATAAAAGTAATAAATAGAATTTCAAGAATAATGTACTACAATATTATAATTCATGCCTCGAATCTTGCAAGTGTAGAAGCTTTTGATGATAAAGAAATATTAGATGCTAAATATTCTTAGGATAATGTGGAAATTCCACAACCAACACTAAGAATATCTAGACAAGAGAGAAATCCTCCTAAAAGGTATATCGATTTTATTTCACCTATCGATTTGGTTATTGATGATAGCAATCCTTCTATTTATAAGGAAGTAATAAATGATATCAATAAATGCCAAATGGAAGGTGGAAATAAAAGAAGAGATGGGCTCCTTGGAGAAAATCAAAACTTGGGGCCTAGTAGAACTTCCTAAAAATAGAAATTTTGATGGGTGTGAGTGGGTCTACAAATTCAAGGTATGCATTGATGTTAATGTTGAATCAAATATTACTCTAATATTTAAGGTATATATTTCCATGATTTTTTGTCACTAGTTGTTAAACTTATATATATTCATATTGTGTTCGCATTGTTTTCTTTACTTGAATTGGATTTAGAGCAATTAGATATTAAAATAGAATTTTATATAGATATTTGGATGAGGAGATATATATGAAATGAAAGGAATTTTTTATGAAACATCATAAAAAAAGGTTAGTTTGCAAGCTCAATAAATCATTGGCAGTGACTTGAAGTAGTCTCTGAGGCAATGGTACAAGAATTTTGGTTCTGTCATGATAATTCATAATTGTATTAGAAGCGAATATTAAAATCATGTTTACTTCATGAGTTTTAATGGTATATTAAATATCTTAGTGATATATGTTGAAAATATCCTTGTTTCAAGAAAAATCATGGATGAGATAAACAAGTTGAAGGATTAGATGGCTAGTACCTTTGATATGAATTATTTAATAGTAGCAAAACAAATCCGGGGAATAAAAATACATAGAGAGAGAAAAAATCCTATGCTCAAGTTCTTAGAATAGATGTATGTTGAGAAAGTACTTGTAAAATTCATGATGAATAATGTGAAACCTATGAATATCACTTTTTCTTCCCATTTTATGCTTTCTTCAAGTTTGTTTTCTAGTCATGATGAACAAAATGATTATATGTCTCATTTACCATATGCTAATTCTGTAGGAATTCTTATGTATGTGATGGTATGTACTATCCTATATTTCACATGTAATGGATATTTCCAACACATATATGGCATATCAAGGAAGAGAGCATTGGAATGAAATGATATGGGTTCTCGGTATTTGAGAGGAAGAAGTGATAAATGTATTATGTTTAATGATAGTAATGATTTTATATGAATTTATGTTGATTTATATTTTGTAGGTGATTTGGACAAGAGGTTGTCTACTTTAGGTCATGTCATTACTCTTTCAATAGGATCCATTAGTTAGATGTCAAATCTTCAAGAAACAATTACTTTATCCACTAAAAATCTAGAGTATATAAATATCTCACATGCTTGCAAAGAGGAAATTTGGTTGAAGGGTATTCTCGGTGAACATGGAAGAGCACAAAATAGTGTAAATGTTAACTATGATACTCAGAGTGTTATTCATTTGGATACAAATATATTTTTTCATAGCAATACAAAGCATCCATTAGGATCTACTTTAGGTCATGTCATTACTCTTTCAATAGGATCCATTAGTTAGATGTCAAATCTTCAAGAAACAATTACTTTATCCACTAAAAATCTAGAGTATATAAATATCTCACATGCTTGCAAAGAGGAAATTTGGTTGAAGGGTATTCTCGGTGAACATGGAAGAGCACAAAATAGTGTAAATGTTAACTATGATACTCAGAGTGTTATTCATTTGGATACAAATATATTTTTTCATAGCAATACAAAGAATATTGATATTAAGTATCATTTTTTAAGATAGGTCATTGATGTAGATGGATCAGATTTTAAAAAGTTCCATGCTCAAGAAAAAAGTGTAGGCATGTTTACAAAACTAGTGTCGCTAGAGAAGAACCGATGATGTTTGGATTCTCTTATATTACATAAGAGATAATGAATGGGATTGGGAAAGATAATAAGAATTTTGTTTTATTAAGGTAGAAATTGTTAAAATATGACAACAATTAATTAGTAAAAAATGTAAAAACCAAACTTTACTTAGGTAAATATCGGGTGAATAGTCTAATGTTGTTGGTTTAAAAAACCAGTGGTCATTCATATAATATATGTATCAGTCCAACTTATATCAATGAAATCCATGAGAGGGGTGGATTTTGTTGTAAGCCCAAGTGTAAAATTCTTATTGATTAATAAAATACCTTAACTTTCCCATGAATGTTTCCCTATCTCGTTGTTAGGGTTTTATCATGTAAAATTATGTTTTCCATTATTTCTCTATTGTGAAAGTTTTATACAAAATGTAAATACGAATAAAAAGGGAAGTTGAAATATTATAACTACTGAAAGGGAAGTCAAGAAATGTTAAGAAACAACTACATCATCAAGGCCTTATAAGCCCATGAATGCACTGTAATAGGGGAATTTATTGGTTGTAACATTGAGAACTAAAAATTTAATGAGAACAAGCTCTGACGGCCATTTTGAAGAGAAAAAATGGTGTTATGTTATGTATGATGTGAGCTTATTCTAGTGTTTATATTGTTAATAATACCACTACAAATTTCTATTATTCTATTATTGACTATTCTACAAAGAATTTATGTTTTTTATTCTATATTTTTTTATCTCACATGTTATTTTGAATTGGTATATAAGAGTTTGTGAATTTTGGTGTTCTAAGAGAATCATATGCTTCAAAAATTTTCTTATGCTTATGAGCTTGTGTATTTATTTAATGGATATTTCTTTTAGAAATATCTAGAAGAACATATAACTAATATTTTATTTATTGGTTAACATTCACTCATACCAATGCTATGTTAGATTAGTTTTCATTCTACATGTATAATATTAGCATATTTCATTTTTACATTCCATGACTATTCCCTAATCTAAAATAATGGTTACAAAGTCAAAATATAGATGAATTTTCTATCTAAAACAATGTGAACTCTAATTATAACTTTAAAACAAGCCCCTATTAATTATTCCACTATCCTAGATCCATATTAACTTTGTTTTTATCAAGCACCATGAGGGATCAAATATCTTGAGGTGCAAACCTCTCTTTCGAGTGCAAAAATTGAGGAAAGGTTTGCACCTCAAGAGACCCTTTTGGAACCTCATAGATCTTTGGTTGATATGTATTTAGGTTGGTTTAAGTCATGTGGTTAGCCAAAATTTGTTGAACATTTAATTATTCTGGTAATTTTAACTATTCTAAATATGTCTACGATTAAACTAGTCATTTTGATTTTAAATTTTCTCAGTTATCTTAGTTTTTTGAGAAGTAAAGGTTTTTAATAACTTGAATGATGAAATATGATGAAATATTTTTTTTGATGCAAAGTGACAATGTAATAGAATTAAATGATAGAAAATGTGAATAATAATAATGTAGTCAATTACAAATATTCTTCATTGTGATCAATTTCAAACTATTTTTTTCTACTGTTCGTATTATCACACTAGTTAGTTTCATCATATTTTCATATCGATCATATGAAAAGGGAGGTTGAAATCGTAGACCGTTCAATTATTTAACTTGAGCTATTATAGTGAACATCATACCTTATATCTCTTGCTCTCTAATGTTAATATTATATTTCTCCAAAGTCAATTATTGATATGAATATGGGAAAACAAGTTTTGTTGTGCTAGCTTCCTCATTAGTATAAAATAAATGTGTTTAGGATCGTCTCAAATTAACTAGTTATGTGAGGGTTTATGTGTCAAGTTTAAGTGGCTTTTATGAGAAATTATTAGTTAATTACCTATTAAAAACACATGTACAAAAAGTAAATTGAAGAGAAATAACACACAACAAACACATTACTCAGTAGCTGATAACGAAGTTCAACCCTTCTAGGCTACATCTCCATGGACCTGCTTCAACTATCTAGGCCCTCTTTGGATTAATGGTCAGTTCTCTGATTACATGCACCTACAGTGCTCCAATGGATTTTCAACCTACTCCATTGGATTTAGAAGACTCAAAAACCTCAACATTAGGGGAATTTTGAAGTCTAAAATGGGCCTCCTAAGGAAATTATAAAATAATAGGGAAGATTTGATTACATCATCAAATTTTAGAGGGAAAAAAAAACTACTTTTTCAACTCGTATTTTCAACTTATCTCCCAATTTTTTTACTCAAATTGAGCAGGAGTACTCATTGGATGTAAAATTTAATTATTCATCCAAGGAGTACCAATGTTGCATACGTTTTATGGACCCTGCTACACAAAAAATTATAAATACATAAAAAAACCCGATTGCAATTACGTTTTTTCATGTATTTCTCATTTTGCGTGTAGCAGGGTCCATCAAAAGTGTGAAACATGGGTACTCCTTGGATGAGGAATTTAATTTTGCATCCAATGATTACTCCCTCCTGAAATTTTAGTAAAAAATTTGGGAGATAAGTTGAAAATATGAGTTGAAAAAGTAGTTTTATTATTTTATTATTTTTTAATATCTTTACCCTTTTACTTAAAAAATGGTGAATCATCCCCTATGGTTGGCATCATCATCTTGAATCCTATTGGTTCTTATAAAGTTTATTTTGGTTGTACATTTTTCTTAGGAGGCCCATTTTCGACCTCAAAATTTCCCTAATGAATATACTCTTCAATCTCTGCAAATGGTCTTCAGGTGATCTAGACATGGCCTCCGCTCCTAGTGGCCCTAGGTTTATTTAATATTAAAAGTGGAAATATCACTTACAAAATTTCTCCTCTCCATTTGAAACCTACACCATCATGATCAGATCATCAAAATCATCTAGTATTGACTCTTTATGAGCCGAATCTGGTCGAAATATGCCAAAGTTATCGCTTCTTCAGTTTTTCCTAGGAAAACTCCAAATATGGAGAAACTCTAGTTAAGTCCAAAAAAAATGGAGGTGGAGCTGAAAATAGCAGACCCCCCAAACCTAATCCACAATTAAAGGTTGGATTAGTTTAAGTTAATTTCTCATTAATTTGTTTTAGCACTATTTGTGCAATTAACAAAAATATGAATTGAAAATCAAATTAATGCATTAAGACTAGATTAATGGTTTATTAAACATGTTTAAAAGTTTTAAACCTTTTCCATTTGTGTTTGGACTCTGCCACGGTCGTGGGGATGGTTCTGTGGTTAGGGCTGGCCCTTTTTTCCTCCGCCATATAAAACAAGACACATGTTAAATATATGTTGCGCCTGTTAAATGTTAAGAAACATTATTGTGGTCCATTGGTAATGTTGGTGTGTAGCATGGGGGAGGTCATGGTGTCGTGTCCGACCTTTTCCCAACCACTATTTAAAATTTTTACCCCAATATAATTTGCAATTCAACATTTGATTAACCATAATTCGGCCTTGGGTGGGGAGCATGTGGCGACCTTTGGGCTTGCCATGTGTCCTCTTCCCATTGGCTCCTCCCAAATCCAATTAAAACGTAACAAATCACCTGCTTTGAAACCATCCACGAATTGACACTTCGCATAGTGTGATTGGGAAAAATAAAGGAATATTCCCAAAATATTCCTTTTTTCTGATTAGGTTGCCATGTCACGTTTTTATCCTTTTCTGTAAAAAATTTATATGTTTAGGAAAACGAACAACATGTTATATCTTCCTCATACAAACTCCATTTTTAGTAAAACAAAGTACGACAGATTCCTGACAATGAGACCTATCCGATCATTCTAGTTTGGAGCAATTTTGAGCACTCTAAATTTTTAGCAAATTTTTTCCCCGAATCCAGATTTCGATCAATTATTGTGACTTATGGAATGTTAAACCATAAACAAGCTTCAATTATAGTTGTTTTCTATTATTATTTTTGAATAAAAAGTGATTAAAAATGTAAAAATATGGAAAATGGGAATAATAAGAATGTATCCCATTACAAATAGTTTAGAGTTTCAAGAAGCAAATATTTTAGGTAAGTGAAATTTTTATTTAAGATTAAAATTCAAGTATTTTATTTATGGTTGAATTACTATAACATAGAACTCAATGCACATTTTTAATAATTTTTTTGTGCTCACTCAAATTAATGCAAACTATAAATATAATCACTTTGAAATTAATGTACATCATACATCTAGTTACATCAAATTAGAAATCAACATCTACCCTAAAATCAATGCATCTAGTGCAAGTAATAAAATATAATTAGAAATAAACACCTACATTAAAATCAATGCATCTAGTACAAACAATCAAATAGGATTGGAGATCAAAATCTACACTGAAATCAACGATCTAATATAGGAAATCAAATAGGATTAGAAATCAACATCAATAATGAAATAAATGCATCTAGGGTAATCAATCAAATAGGATTAGGAATGAGCATATACACTAAAATCAATTCATATATTTCAATGATAAACCAAAATATTGATGGATTTCTAAATCCAACTTACTTTACCTTTTGTAAAAGCCTTACTTCCTCTTCCTCTCTAATTAATAATATTCAATATTATATAATTCCATATAATATCTGTATTTATCTGTGTGTGACTTTTTCTTCTTCCCTCTCTCTCCCCCCTCCATTTTTGTGTCTATCTCCCTCCTTCTGGCCCCCTCGCTCTCTCTCCTCCCTCTCTTCCCCATATCTTTACACCACTTTGTCCCTTTCTATGTCTATCTCTTCTTCCCTCTCTCTCTCTCTCTCTCTCTCTCTCTCTCTCTCTCTCTCTCTATATATATATATATATATATATATATATATATATATATATATATCCCTCCATCTCTCCTTCTTTGTCTCTCTATATCATCACCCCAAACACACACTCTCTATGTTTGTGATATTTCCATATCCATCTATTTATCCCTCAATCTCTTCTTCCCTCTATCCCCTCCATCTATATCTCTATATCCCTATGTATCTCCTTCTTTGTACCTCTATCTCACCCCCCAAACATACACACACACACTCTCCATATCTATCTCTTTTTTTTCCTCTTCCTCTCCCTCTCTCTCCCCCCTCTCCCTCTCATATCCCCCCCCTCGCTCTCTCTCCCTTGTCACTCCCTCTCTCTCTCTCCATCTTTCTATCTCTATGTATTTCTTGTTCCCCCTCTCTCTCTCACCCTCCAATTCCATATCTCTCCCCTTCCATTTCTCTCCCCCTACAGCTACATATATCTCCCCTTCTCTCTCTCAAGCCATTTCTCTCTTCCTATCTCTCCCATTCTATCCCACCTTGTTTTTTCTCCCCCCCATCTCTCTCTCTCTCTCTCTCTCTCTCTCTCTCTCTCTCTCTCTCTCTCTCTCTCTCTAGATTTTTCACTATCTCCCTCCCTCTCCCCTTCTCTCTATCCCCCTCTCTCCCCCATCCATCTTCATGTCTCCATCTCTCTCTCTTCCCCTTTTCCCTCTCTCTCTATCCTATATTTCTCTCTCTCTCTTTTCCCTCCTCCTCTCCTCTCTCCCTCACTCTCTCTCCATCTCTCCCTTGTCACTCGCTCTATCTCTCCATATATATCTCTCCATATCTATCTATCTATGTATTTTTTCATCCCTCCTTATCTCCCCCCATCCAACTCCATATCTCTCATTCCCTCCCTCCCCTCCTCTCTCTCCCCCACTCTTTGTCTCTCTCTTTTCCCACCTCTCTCACCCCTCCATACATATGATCCAAAATCGTCACTTTGTATAATCAATAATATGTGAAAGATTTAATATAATAATACTTATATTGGAGATGATTATTATTATATTAGTGACAACCAAATTAGTAAATATTGTTGATATAAGTTGATGGCTTCATTTTAAATCATTTATATACCAATCATATTCTATGTTTTGAAAAACCTGTTGCAATAAATTTTGAAACTCTGAGTTAGTAACTTCAGGTTTTATTTTTATCTTTTTTAATTTAAAATATACTTACTTCCCTTAAAAAAAATTTAGGTTTAAAATTTTAGATACAATTAATAAAACTATATTAAGTAATTAGAAACCTAATTGTATCCCATATGTTAAACCTACAAAAATTAGGGAAGTAATTTTATATTTTAAATTAGAAAAAATAATAAAAAATATTTAAGTTATTCACTCTAAACTATCCCTCTCATGGGAAATTGTAGCTATAACAAGTTACTGAATGTTGAAATAATTCAGTTAGGAAAAGAAGTTGTTTATAGGAAAATCCTATTAATTTATGGCACTTGCATATGTGTCATTACCTTTAACCACTGATTAATTTATGGTAGATGATTAATTTATGGTACCTAAAAACCTTAATAAATGACTATTTTATGGCAGCTAACAAGGGTCATTAACCATAATCACTTGGTGATCAGATATTCGAACTTGTGATTCACAATTGCTTATTATATGATTAAAAAAATGGTTATCTTCACATTTCACATATTGATTCCATAAAGAAATGAAAATTTTGATGATGAAGGAAATGGCCATTGAAGAAATATCAGAGGATGTATTGATAAAGAGAATGGGACTAATTAGAATGGTAAAAAAGGTGGGTTACTGAGCAACTAGTCGCCACTGAAGGGCATGATGACAAGAACAAAGGAAATAAATTGCCGTAGGGGGTTGCTGGATTCATGATGACAAAATCAAAGGCCATCAACTTATACAGAGGATTTTTTGGGTGGGAATCGAACTGAGAATAGATCAATGAATTGGGAAGCACTCACTTAGCAACCTATATGTCATTGATTATGAGGGGATAGAACCAGTGGCACCTAGTTTTGGGAGAGGAAAGGGGAAAGATATCGAGGGTTAGAAACAAAATAAAGACCAAATTTCATGTTTTTGAAATAACTAAATCTCTCTTTCATGAGGGAGGAAAGAGAATGGATTTCATCATTTCAATACAAGGTGAGGGTTGACACGGAAGATATTCCCTTAGATGGCAACATAGTGAAAGCCATTCAAGCCCATTTTTAGCATTAGGGTCTCTTACCCCTTCCAATAAAGGCAATGACTATAAATGTGGTCACACAATTAGTTATTCGCTGAGTAGCTTATTTCTACACATAACCATTCAGGAAATAGTTGTGCAGTAGTGCAAGCAGATGTGTTGACAAGTGCATGGCCGACAACATAGTTTTTGGTGAAACAACTTCAGACCCTCCACGACTCCTTAGCAAAAAATTTGGCGATACACACAGAGCCAACTGAAAAAGCATGATACAACAGGTAGCATAATTTTGATGAACCTTGGACACTAAAGTACTCAACTCAGCTCTTAAAATTAAAATATTAAAGCTGACCAAATTAATTGAGTAAAAAAATCAAAATATTAAAGCTGGGAATATTGTTGACATAACATACCTATTGTGGCAAGACAATTGGATTGATAAACACATGACATTACACCATATATTTTTATGAAGGAACCAAGTAAAAAATCCACACACAAAGGGAATAATTTAAGGCTTCACACAATGGAGGGAATTAGAAGGCTAATTATTGTTGCAGAATTGAAATCCACTTGCAAGAAAAGAGTTCCTAGTTGATTGTGAGTGGCTTGTGATGAATTCTTGTTCTTATCCACCCGTGGAGATTATAATCCCACTTTATTGAAATTAAACTTATTATAATTGCAGATGTTCGTTCAATCCTTAATTTTGTTATTGAAGCACAAATGTTGCAATCAATTAGTTAAATGTTGAAATGATGAAAAATATTAAACTAGAATCACAATAACGAAATTTCAAACCAATGAATAATGGAATTTCTAAAACACTACTATAAAATAAGAAATATAAAACAAAGTAACCAACAACTAAATTGAACGAATTTCATTAGAGAACAAAAATTAACCGATGCTAACGTACAAGAAATATTTGACTAAGTATGGGGTTCTACCTCCTTTAAAAAATCACTAATTAAACATCCAACATAATTTTTACTTTATCAATGCATCATGCATATGAGTAGAATAGAAGGATCAGTGATTGCATATTAATATAAACTTAGCAAAATACAAGTGCAATTCTCTAGTTCTTTCCTTTTTTCCTCCCACGGCTCAAGTAGATTGGGGTATTTATACATGATTCAAGTCTTAATTTTAACATGGAGGCTGAGGATAAGCATGAGAATCTCAAATTATAGGATTGTCTATGTTTTGAAACCAGCTCCAAAAATAGAAGAAAAGAGAGATCAAAGCCTTAGAAATAAGCCACTTAGAGGGGGTAACCTCTTCTGAGGTATAAAAGGTGTCTTTTTAATGCCTATTTATCCTACATTAATTATCAATCCAGGAACAAATTTTTGTTTCAAGAGTGTACTCAGTCTGAGGCTACAATTCAATCTAAGAGTAATGCTTTGCAATATGTAGTATAGTGCTGTAAATACAAGAGTAAAAGGATGCTTGGAAAAGAAATATAATTACAATGACATGAAATTAAATGCTTGGAAATTCAATCATTCATTCAACAAACATCATTCAAGGATGCAGTAATGATAACTCTTTCCTTTAGAAACTAATGGAATTCAAATCAAACGAGAACAAGATAATCAATTTGAGAATGTAGGTAGCAATAACTAATATTCTTTACAGTTGATAATCAATGTCTTAAAGAAATTAAAAGGAAATAGAAATTGAACTAAAGGCTGCTAATGAATGTAAACTAGGCAAACTCTCAAAACAAAACTCTTTGCAATCTGTAAACTAATTAATCTAAAATTAACAGCAAATATGCAATTGAACAGTAATGTAAATGAACAACAAACTGTAACTAGAAGAATTGAACAAAAAATTCTATTTAATGAATCTGAACAGCAAAATCCAACTAATGGAATCAAATAGAAAATTCTATTCAACAGTAAATCCTATTAAGTAGCAAATCCTATTAAGCAGAAAATCCTGTTAAGCAACAAATCCTATTGACAGCAAACTTTCTTGATCAGCACTATGAAATGAACAGCAATCAAACGAAACAACAAATGGAACAACGACTAAAATAGAACATCAAATACTGAACAACAAAACTCTGTTAAAGCATAACAAGATAAATGGTACAGGAATGAGGATTCTTGTTAGAATGGAACAACAATGCAATTCATCAATGTAACACACCGATATCAATAAGCAATTAAACAGTAAACCAATTGACTTACAAACTGTAACGAAAAGAATAAAAACTATCACACAACGATAACCAAAAAGTAATGATAAAAACACCAAATCGATCCACCAGGGTCGGGCCCTTAATCACCAGTGAAATGCCGCTGGGCTTTACTCCAGAGTTAAGAAATGGAACGACAACAAAATATTGTATTAATCAAACATAAATAGCGTTTACAACAGTCGCTCTCTGATCACGAGAGTTAAGAAATTACAGAGTTACAAAAGGAGTGTTTAATCATAAATCATTCCCGTCCCTCGATTTCTAAAGGCACTGCCTTTTATAACAATTCGACGGATAAGACAAGAAACAATGATAAGATTGAACAATGATCCCTCAGGATCGAAAGATCCTAAGGGATTCACTCCTTTTCTCTTTTTAGCTAGTGCTTGGTCTTCTTAGGATGTAGCCGTGCTGTTCCTTGTCTTCCTTTAGCTATACATTAAGTTTCATTTTGTGTACGGATTGATCTCTGTCGCGTTCGAACAACAGTTACTCACCATTTTGGCCTACCTTACTCTCGAATGATGGTTTACTTAATTTGTTTCCTGTTTTTAGAACAAAGGGAAATTTTTAGTCAATTTTCACAATAAACACAAGACTTTGCAATTCTATCATAATCCTCCAATAAATCATATTTCTAAAATAAAAAGAATTATGTTTAAAGGAAAAATATGAGAAAATACATGGTGAATCCATACCTTTTCCAATGCTTAACACACCCCCCTGCTTACCTTTTTCATGCCCTCATGAAAGCCGAAGTTTACATGTAAAGCAGTTAGAGAATAGGCTAGAGAAGGTTTTCCATTAAGAGGTCTAAAACCATGGTTTGTAGCTAAAGCTTCAAAGATGTGCCCTGTCTATCCTTCAGGTATCTCATAAATGGCTTTATAGTATGTTGCAGGATACCATATAATGGGACTTCAAAACCTACAACATAGCTAGTATGGGCCTTCCCTCAAGATGAAGTTACTATAGAGAATCAAGTGTTCAACAGCTAATCCAAAATTTCTATAATTAAATGGCTCTCTGCCTTGAACATTCTGATTGGAAATATTCCATCAGACTTTAGCTGCTATATAGGCCCGATCTCTAATAGATAGAAAATATTCTACCCCATCCAAGACAATTTCTTTGTAGATGGGTCCCAAAGTTTGGATCACACCCTCCTTTGTCATTAGACTCTTCTGCCCAGCCCATAGTTATAATGGGTGTTTTGGTTCACTCCTAACCCAAAGTTATAACCCATTTTCCTGCCTTCGGAAAGCATTATAGGCCTTGAGCCATTTCAACTGATTGACAGCAAATGAAATAAATGCTTGATATTGGATGTCACCCACAAAAGGGCTGGGATTTATCTCAATGTCATTCTCCAATATAAGATTATGAAAATAGAACTCACATAGCAGATGTTGGAATTTAACCCCATAGAGTTTGCAGCATTTTACAAAATCATCTACAGTGTTTAATTCTATAGACTTTCCTGCCCTAATTTCTTTAATTTTCAACTGTAAATATCTTTCTAATAAAAACAAAGCATAATACTTGGCAGGGCATCTACATGCTAGAACATCTGTGTTTAAGGAGCAGAGAGTATCCATTTGATTTTGGGCCATTTTTATTTCATTCCTTACCTTTTTAGCTTTCTCTTCTACCTTCCGATACTTATCATAAGCTTCAGCCTCTGATGCACTGATGTCCTTTAGTTGCTGCTGTAACTGTTGATATTTCTTTTTGGGGACAGTCTCTTCCTCAAGCTTTTCTCTTTCCTGTTGAGCCTGTGCTAGCGCCTTTTGGAGTTTTTCTATAGTAGGGCCAATAAAAAAAAAATTACTCCAGGTCTGTGCGCTTTCAGTTGGGGCAGTTGCATCTGGAACAGCTGCCTGCTCTTCCATGTCTTCTTGATTGGGCTCAGCTTGGGTTTCCATAGTCTCTGCAATCTGGGGCTTAGCTTTGGTGGCTACTTTCCTTTTCTTTGGGGTTCATTTGGTGGCTATGTTCCTTTGTTTTGGGGTTCATTTGGGGGTTTTCTTCATTTTGAGAACCCTAATACTCTGTCTGAGTTGTTCCACTAGCTTTTGGAGCTTCTGTTGTTCCCTCCGTAGCTTCTCAAGTTTGGTCATTTTCTTTTTCCTCCTGGGAGGAATGACTATCCCTTTTCCTGTACTCAATTTCTCAGGTAGGGTTTTCTTTTCAGTAGCCATTCCTTCACTCAGGCTTGCTTCTCTGTTTTCTTCTCAGAAAAATTCTTTAGTGTTCATATGCTCCTGGCTACGTTCTTCAGGGGTAGTGACCTTAACTGGTTCTGTTGTTTCCTGAGGGTCTTCCTTTTGGAACACACTTCTTCAGTGTTCACACCTTCCTGGCCGCATTTCTCAGGGGAAGTAACCCCAGTTGGTTCTCCTGTTCCCTGAGGGTTTTCTTCTTCTACTTCATTAGGTATTCCCTCGGCCGTATCTTTACCAATAACATCTTGTTCCTGCAATTGGTTTATCTCAATGTTGAAGTTCAATGGGCTGTGGGGTTGTATGTATTTGCTCATGTTGGCCAAAATTTGGGCCAATTGGTCCTCCTGCAATGGGCTTTGAGGTGGACTTGTAATGGTGGTTTCGGGAGGTTCTACTCCTTCTTTCTCATCTTCATTGCTTCCTTCCTCTTCACAGGTGTGATAAATTCCTTTTTCCACACTGGTAGGGTGACTTTCTTCTTCTCCACTAGTGTGGTGACTCTCTTCTTCTCCACTGGTGTGGTGATTCGCTTCTTCATCACCAGTGTGGTGACTCTCTTCTTCTTCCTCATTTCCTTCTTCCTCATCGATGGGTGACTTCCTTCTTCGAGTTGTGGGGGTTGTTCATCTTCCAAACTAGGAAATTCTAGGGATTGGCTACTGCTACCTTGAAAACCTTCTATCATTCCCGTACTTCTCCTTAACCTAGAGGATTGTCTGCGTTTTGATGGCTCTGTTGTTGTGCTAGTAATTCTTTTGTGTTTTGGGGCAGGCAGGGCTATTCCTCTGTCAATTGAGAATATCAGTTCTTCCCAACTAGTCTTCTTTTGGGCAAGACTATAACTCACTATCAATATGATTAAGCAATGGTGGCTTACCACCATGTCTATATGACGAGACTTTCTTATACTTTGGGCGGCATCATGAAATAAGAAATTTAAGTATGCAGGCAGGTCTACAGTACATTTTTGCTTTAATACTGCTAATAACTTAAGGTGGTGAGGTCTTACCACATCTTTTCTTCCATCGCATGTTATGTAGCTTTGTACTACTTTTTCCAATTATATCCATGGTTCTCCCAACGTTGCCGGCTGAACTCCTTTCCCTTTGACGACCAGGGTCTACCCTTCATCTAGGAAAATGTTCATGGCTTCTTGAAGCCTCACTTTCTTATGGGTCCATATGGTTCCTTCCGCTGGAAGACCAGACACCTTGGTAATTATTGAGTCTGTTACTGCTATCTGCCTACCTCTAACCATGGAGTAACCTTCCTACAGATTCTATAAAAATTTAATGGCTACCCTTTCATGAGGTTTTTGCAGTCTTGTGAAGTAGGTAATCCACCCTACTCTCTCTATAATTTCCCATGCAGTGTTAGAAATAGCTAGCACCTCTGACTCACTACGAATTGGTTGTCCTCTCATTTTATCTGCACACTGTTAATCTTCACAAATGCATAGTAATGTAATGGAACAACACAGCACAGTATATCGGAACAATACTGTTAAGATTTTATTATTACCGAGAATATAGGGATTTGACCCACATGCAGGGATAAAATATAGGGATTTGACCCACATGCAGGCATTAAAAGGCATCATTTCCCCCCCTGAAGGATGATAGGTCATCCTTGACCATCGAATAGAAGAGCAAGGTACTGCACAATGGTTGTACAGCAGTAAAAAGTATACATACTTATGATACGATCAAGAAAATTATTGCATTACTGAAATCAATGCATATAATTAAATTGTAAATAGATATAGAAATGTTTATATAATTATTCGAAGATAAGGGAAAGGGATAGCTGATGTGAAAGCAAGTACTTATGTGGTCATTACCCACACAAACTATTATGATTGATTTATGAATAAATTTCATGCATAATAGGTTCAAAACAAAGGGTTTAGGAACATACTCTCATTTGATATTAGATATAGATATAAGAAAATGGTTTATCATTACTATTGATTTGAAAAGTGTGACTCCAATACCATCAGCAAAGCTCTGTTTCCCACAGGTGTCTATAACCTTGAAAAAGTTGTTTTTTCACCCTTGGAATCATTGTCCTTTATTTATGCCTAAGGAAGTGTTGTTTTGATGTCATGATGGAGGCCACTCTGCTAGATTGGGAGCCAGATGTTTCATAATGCCATTCACTAGGAAGGAATGAAAGGTGGACAGGTCAGCTCGTAATGAGACCTCTTGTTCCAAGGACTTTTTATTATTTTTTTTGAGTTATCCATTGGATCATATCCCTGGTGTGGTGGCCATAATGGGAATGCCACTTCACTGCATCCTTATGATCATGGTAGGCTGGCTCTTGATGAGACCCCCTATCCTCCATTTGCCATATCATAGAATTGTTAGTAATTATACAGAGATTTTTTTTTTTCTTTTTTTTTTTCATATAGCACTTCCCTACTTATATATAGAGGATGGCTCAACATTCCTTAAGAGTAGGGATGGTGGAAGAAGTCTGAATATCTCAATAGAGAAAATATGTCCTTATTCTTATTCAATAAATAAAAATCAAAGAGAGTTATATGAATTTAGGGAAGAACCAACATGATAAAGATAATCGATCATATTAATTTTAGTGAAAATAAAGATAGCAAAGTGATATAGATAATTGTGTCCTTTCCTTTTTCTTATCACTACAAAACAATTTCTTAAAAATGAAAATTTATCTTGATTTGTTGATTCCAACAACCTCTAATTTGTGTATCCTTGCATAAATTATGTTTGCCTTTAAGAGAGTCATGAAGAATTCACAAAATTACTCAAAATGTTGTTCTTAAAACAAGAAAAATGCACTCAAAAAAGTGTTGTTCCTTTGGGAAGGAACAAAAAAAATAATCTACGAAAATGTTGTTCCTTTGGAAAGGAACAGAAAAAACAATCAGCGGAAATGTTGTTCCTTTGGAAAGGAACAGAAAAAACAATCAGCGGAAATGTTGTTCCTTTGGGAAGGAACAAAAAAAAACAGGCAGAAAAAAACTGTTGTTCCTTTCGAAAGGAACAACAAAAACTTGGGGCAAAAACTGTTGTTCCTTTGGAAAGGAACAACAAAAACACACGACAGAAACTATTGTTCCTTTGGAAGGGAATAGGAAAAAAATGCTGGAAAGGAACAACAAAAATTGCTATTCCTTTTGAAAGGAACAAAAAAAGCATTGTTCCTTTGAAAAGGAACAGCAAAAAACGACAAAAACATTTCACTTTTGAAAGGAACAACAAAAAATGTTATTCCTCTAGAAAGGAATAGAAAAAAGAAACACTCAACTGCGTTGTTTCTTGAGAGAAACTATTGCTGTTACTTAAAAAGGAACAACTTAAGAAATAAAATATGTACAAAAAACAAGCAAGATAAAGAGAAAAGCTTTATGTACAAGTTTCAAAAAGAAATTATTCAGTGAATGGGTGCTGAGGAGAAGTTGTCTCCCTCAGCCAGAATCTTCATGGTAGAATCTTCCCGTAATTGCTGGTAAAAGGACTCCCGGTTAAGAGGTTTATGGTAAAGCTGCACTCTGACTGTTTACTTTGAACAAATGTCCAGATCCATCAATGGTGGTTAATGTGATGGTGCCATTATTATGCACTTTTTGTATCTCGTAGGGTCCAAGCCATTGTGTCTGGAGTTTTCCTGGGAAATCCTGAAACCTGGAGTCATATAGGACTGCCCATTCCCCTTCATGAAATATTTTCTCTTTGATGAGGGCATCGTGCCATTTTGCTCTCTACTGTTGAATTAATGCAGTGTACTGAAGAGCAGAGAACCTAATTTCATATAACTCATTGATTTTCTGTAATCTTCTGACCTGGGCTTCATTTAAATCTAAACCCACCTCCTGGGCTGTTCTTAATATCTGAATTTCAAACTCTATGGGAAAGATGGGTTATTTTCCAAATACCAACTGATATGGCGAATACGCCGTGGTACTTCTCCATGTTGTTTGATACACCCACAAGGCTTTTGGCAATCTATAAGCCCAGTCATGTCTATGTGATGCAACTGTTTTTTTCAGTATAGATTCAATCACTTTATTCATGCTCTCTACCTAGCCATTTTCCTGTGGGTGGTATGGAGTTGTGATTTTATGCTGAATGTGGTAATTTTCTAATGTTGCAGCAATTCTGTTACCTACAAATTGCAGTCCTCCATCTGTAATTACATCCCTTGGGAGGTCATATCAGATAAATATTTGGAAAATGAATTGTATTACAAAGTCCTCTGTAGCTCTTGAAAGTGCCTTTGCTTCAACCCATTTAGTAACATACTCTGTTGCAACTAGGATGTATGTTTTCTGATTTGATGATGGGTTAATAGGACCAACAAAGTCGAGCGCCCAATGTTCAAATGGCTCGATTACTAACTGTGGGTTCAAAGGAATTTCATCAGACTGTCAAAGGCGACCCGCACTTTGGCAACTATCACAAGCCTGTACAATTTTTTTAGCATCTTTAAAAATTGTAGGCCAGTAATAGCCTGTCTGTAAAACCTTGTGGCCCATCCTGTGATCTGAAAAATGTCTGCCACACGGCCCGTCGTGCCATGCTTTCAGAATATCAAATTTTTCGTCCTCTCAGACGCATCTCCTGATGTGCATATCCAATATTGTATGAAACAGGAAGCCCCCAATCCAAAAGAATCGAGTACTACATTGTACTATCTTTTTTCATTCATTGGGTGTTAGATGCTTAGGTAATTTACCTATTGCTAAATAATTTGCAATATCAACATACCATGGGGTTCTAGCAGTAATGAAAAACAAATGATCATCTGGGAAGTGATCTTCGACTGCTGCTGCATCTGTTGGTTTTGGCATTCGTAACAGGAAATTAGCTACAGGGTTCTCTTTTCCAGGTCGATCTTTTATTGTGATATCGAATTCCTACAATAAAATCAACCATATTGTTACTCTACCATTTGTAACAGGTTTATTTTCTAAAATTTTTATGGCAGAGTGATTTGTATATAAAACTACACGATACCCAGTTATATAATGTCTAAATTTATTTATAGGAAGTATCACAACTAAAATTTCTTTCTCAGTCACATTATAGTTTAATTCAGCAGGAGATAGATTTTTGATAATATAATTGATTGCATATGGTTTCTTATCCTCTTCCTGCACAAGAACTGCTCCAATAGCTGTGTTTGAGGCATCAGATGAAATTTGGAATGGAAAATCCCAATTTGGGCCCCTTATCACTGGGGCTATTGATAGAAGCTTTTTGAGATCCTCAAAAGCATGGTCACATTTATTTGTCTAGTTAAAATCGACATTCCCTGTTAGTGCATATAAAGGTGCAGCTACTCGAGAATAACGTTCTATAAATCTTCTATAATAACCAGAAAATCCAAGAAAGCTACGTACCTATGTTTGTGTGGTAGGAGTAGGTATTAACAAAATTATTTGAATTTTAGTTGGATCTACCTAAATTTCAGCTGCTGAGATATAATGACCGAAGATGAGTCCCTCGGTCATCATCATGTGACACTTTTCATGGCTTAAGAAAATCCTCGTGTTAATACATCTTTGCAACACCTTTTCCAAGGTTTCTAATGCTGGCTCAAAATCATCTCCATAAGGTGTGAAGTTATCCATGTATACTTCGAGCCCTTCATTTATTAAATCTAAAAAGATGTTGAGAATGGCCCTCTAAAATGTAGCAGGGGCATTGCATAGGCCAAAGGGTAAAACTCGATAGGAAAATGTCCCCAAGGGCAGGTAAAACTAGTTTTGTCTTGGTCTTCAGGGGCAATCTGAATTTGATTGTATCCACTGAAGCCATCTAGGAAAGAAAAGAATTTATTTCTTGCCAATGTATGTAATACATGGTCAATGAAGGGAAGGGGAAAGTGGTCTTTCTGGGTTTCTTTGTTTATTTCTCGGTAGTCAACACATATCCTCCACTTTTCGTTCTTCTTTGGCACCACTAATAATGGAGAGACCCACTTGCTATCAGATATTGGGTAAATAAAATTGAAATCCAACAACTTTTGTAATTCAGCTTTCACAATATATTTAAGATGAGGGTTTGATATTCATTGGGGTTGGTGAATGGGTCTAGCATCTTTTTCTATATATATGTGGTGCGTACATAACTGGGGGTCAATTCCCTTCATGTCTAGATAATCCCATGCAAAGGCTCCCTTATATTTTTGTAGTAATTAGACCATCTTCTTTTCTTGTTCAGCAGTCAGATTTTTGTTAATGTTTAAAGTTTTCCCTGGTTCAATTTATACAATTTTTCTATTGTAAACAGAAGTGGTAGGCATTGATTTATCATGAATTTGTTTTAGGGGATCTTCTTCTTCTTGATTATCAAATGCTGCCTTGATCATGTGACATTGCAAATGGGATCTGATTTTTGGTTTATTGATGAAACTGCTAATAATGTCATCCTCTGTTTGGTCTTTAAAGTTGAGGGCATCTTCTATGGTTAGTGGTGATCCAATGTTTTCCATGAGATATGATACATGTTTTTTCCTTGTTTTGATTATCGATAGGCTTGGTTGGGCTGAGGGATATAAAGCTAAATTCTTGACATAGTTTCCGCTTGTTATAGTCATGTTGCCTTGTCAGTAGCCAATGTAAGCATCGACAGTTGCCAACCAAGGTCTACCTAGGATCAAAGGGTGTCCATCTAGCCGGTTTTTGGGGTTGATAATTAGGAAGTCAGTAGGGTACTCCCAGGAATCTACTGATACCATTACATCATGTAATGTACCTTCTGGTTTGACTACTGATTGGTCAGCCAATTCTAATAAGGTTGTTGTTGGATCTAATGATGTAATGCCAAGTTTTTGACAAGTGGTGGTTGTTAGGATATTAATTGCAGCTCCCAAATCAACTAAGGAATTTGGAAATGATTTCCCATTGATTTGTACCATCACTATAGGATTTCCTGGGTCCTCATACTTTATAGGTGTTTTGATTCCTGATAATAAATCAGAGAGAGTGCCGACTACTTGGACAGTTGGGTTAGTTGTTTTTCTCCTCTTGGGCTTCCTTATACATAGTTCTTTGATGGTTTTTGCATAAATAGGGATGTCTTGGATAGCTTGGAGGAGAGGGATTTTTTTACACAAATTTTTTAATTCTCCCAGAAGATCAAAATTAGGATATTCTACTGGGAGAGGTATGATTAATTGTTTTGGGAACGGTGGAGAAGAGGTGGTTTCTTTTTCCTGAGTTTGTTGTTTAACCACATTCTCCTTGTGTACTATTTTTTCTACGAGAAACGTGTCTTCAACTTGAACATTTTTGTTTCCCTCTATTTCTACTATGCGCCCAGATCTTAGTTGAAGGTCATTACACTCCCTCAATTAAGTTTCTAGTTCTGGTGGTTCCATTATTTGAACAAACTTAACTGGCCTATTATTGGGGTTTGGGTTGGGTTGGGCCGAGAGTTGCAGTCTTAAGTTGGTCTGGGGATTTTGTGGCAATGTATAGGGGGCTGGCAGTGTAGGTTGAGGGAGAGGGATTGTTCCAACTGGCTAATTTGTAGGTATTTTCCAATTTGTTTGCCAGGTCTGACTCTGCGAGGTGGAGGGGGACCATTGTGTTGGATAACCATTGTTTTGCCAGAATGGTGGACACTAAGGAAAGTTTGTCCAATTGATTTGATTTGTTTGATTTGGCCATGGTGATGTAGGGAATGACTGTTGTGACCAATTAGGGAAAGGTGGCTGATTTTTCCACATTCCATTATATTGCTGAGCATTATACTAAGGAAACTAAAAAGAAGAGGATGGATCAATTGGAATACCTGTTTGTCGTAGCTGCCATTGTCAGCATTGATTGAGTAGGCATACCAATTATGATTCTTCTTCTGCCTCCTTGTCAACTGATTTCAATCCAGGGAGCGAGGGGCAACCTTCTGTGGAGTGATATTTTGTGCAGATAGCACAGACTTTGACTATATCTAATGGGAACTCTTTATGGCTATGTTTCTTTCTGCATTTAGGGCAGAATATTGCTGGATTTTGTTCTGATTCTGCTTGCTTTTGTTTGGCTTTCATAATGTCAAAATACGTTGTTAGAGTCCCTAGAATATTCATTTTAAAATATTCTAGTAGATTTCCAATTTTTGCATGGGTTATACTTTCACCAGAGATCTTACTATCTCTTGTGATCATATCACATTCTGTTGACTTTAGCCTTGTGCTGCCTCTCGAACTCTTGATACATAAATCAATAATGTCAACAAAATTTTCCTGATATATATCACCTTTTCCCATAATTTTTAATGTTTCAACCCATTTTTCCTTCATCCCTTTAAGTAATGTAGTTTTCAACACATTATCAAGTAAGGGTAAAGATGCATAAGGTGATCTCTGGAGGTTGTATTGAAAGCGTTCTACATATTCCTCAAGTGTTTAATTAGGTTTTGTTGTCATTTTAAATATTTCATCTTTTAATTCCCTGAACCTAAAATAATCCTAATATTTCTTTAGAAACACAACTTTCATCTAATCCCAATCATTTATAACACCTCCACCTAACCCCATAAACCATCGTAAAGCTTCTCCTCTTAATGTGGAAGGAAATAATTTTAATTTTTGGTGATCGGTGGTATAGTCATACCCCTTGCATAATACATCGAATTCAAACAGAAATGCATCTGGATCTTCCAATGTTAAGCCATGGAATGTAGGAATATGCTGGAGAGGAATGGCCTTCATAGGTGCATTAACTGTAGTGTCCACAATGGGATATTGCAGTGTGGAAGTTTGTTGAGGTGTTTGCTGGTTCTGGTTCTAGGCCATTTGATAGAATATGTGCCAATATCCTTCTATGATTTCAAGGGAATTCCTAGGCTGACTAGAAGGAACTGGAATGACCTTGACAACACTCCCTTGATCTGGAATAATAATTTTTCCTTGTTGGCCTACTATATGAGGAGATTCAGGTCCTTTAGCTTTGTTTTGAATGATGTTGACAACACTTCCCTTATTTTGGCTGCTCATTATTTGGATTACTTCAAGAGGAGATTTTGGTTCTTCTATTTCCGTTGTTTCTCCTCCTCCTTCACGGAAATTACTAGAGTTCCCTTCTTGCAGAGAAATTAGGCGAGAATTCTAAATTTCTTGGGAATCTTGCTCAATTTCTTCTATTTGACTATGTACCTCAGAAAAGGCTACATATGGTGATTTTTTGGCTTGAAGGGAACTAGTAGGCTGTCTAGAAATAACTTTCCTAGGTCCTACTGATGGCTGAGATTCATTTTTCTTAAGGATTTCGTCAACTAAAGTTGTTCGCCCAAGGGTCACCGGTCCCTTAGGTTTTTCAGGTTTAGGAGGAATTTTGTTCTGTTTAGCCTTTCTATTCATTCAAAAAGATAATCATTCATTCCTACCTAAAATTTTTACTCAATTCTACTGTGAAGCGGGCCAGTGAACAAGTATGTTTCTTGCTCGGTACATGGGTTCTTACCTTCCGTTTTTAATACCCAATTCTTCGCTAGCAGAAAAAAAATCAAATATGCATCACTCTCTGTAAATGGCTACACTCTCCCTGGCAACTCTGCCAAAATGTTGTGGTATGAAAGGTGTCTTTTTAACGCCTATTTATCCTACATTAATTATCAATCCAGGAACAAATTTTTGTTTCAAGAGTGTACTCAGTCTAAGGCTGCAATTCAATCTAAGAGTAATGCTTTGCATTATGTAGTATAGTGTTGTAAATACAAGAGTAAACAGATGCTGGGAAAAGAAATATAATTACAATGACATGAACTTAAATTCTTGGAAATTCAATCATTCATTCAACAAACATCAGTCAAGGATGCAGTAATGATAACTCTTTCCTTTATAAACTGATGAAATTGAAATCAAACAGGAATAAGATAATCAATCTAAAAACGTAGGTAGCAATAACCAATATTCTTTACAGTTGATAATCTTGTCTTAAAGAAATTAAAAGGAAATAGAAATTGAACTAAAGGCTGCTAATGAAATTAAACTAGGCAAACTCTCAAAACCAGACTCTTTGCAATCTGTAAACTAATTAATCTAAAATGAACAGCAAATATGCAATTGAACAACAATGTAAATGAACATAAAACTGTAACTAGACGAATTGAACAAAAAATTCTATTTAATGAATCTGAATAGCAAACTCTAACTAATGGAATCAAATAGCAAATTCTATTCAACAGTAAATCCTATTAAGCAGCAAATCCTATTAAGCAACAAATCCTGTCAACGACAAACTCTCTTTATCAACACTCTAAAATGAACAGCAATCAAATGAAACAACAAATGGAACAACGATTGAAATAGAACATCAAATACTGAACAACAAAGCTCTGTTAAAGCATAACAATAAAAATGATACAGGAATGAAGATTCTTGTTAGAACGGAACAGAAATGCAATTCATCAATGTAACACACCGATATCAATAAGAAATTAAACAGTAAACCAATTGACTTACAAACTATAACGAAAACAAATACAAACTATCACACAACGATAACTGAAAAGTAATGATACAAATAGCAGATCGATCCACCAGGGCCGGGCCCTTAACCACTAGTGAAACGTCACTGAGCTTTACTCCAGAGTTAAGAAATGGAATGACAACAAAATATTGTATTAATCAGACATAAATAGCATTTACAACAGTCGCTATCTGATCACAAGATTTAAGAAATTACAAAGTTACAAAAGGAGTGTTTTATCATAAATCATTCCCGTCCCTCAATTTCCAAAGGCACTTCCTTTTATAATAATTCGATGGATAAGACAAGAAACAACGATAAGATTGAATAGCAATCCCTCAGGATCGAAAGATCCTGAGGGATTCACTCCTTTTCTCTTTTTAGCTAGTGCTTGGTCTTCTTAGGTTGTAGCCATGTTGTTCCATGTCTTCCTTTAGCTATACGTTATGATTTCCTGATTATTTTCTAGATACGGTCATTTTCTGGTGGAACAACAGTTACTCCTATTTTAGCTCTGCCTCTCGAATGATGGTTTACTTCATTTGTTTCCTGTTTTTAGAAAAAAAGGAAATTTTTAGTCAATTTTCACAATAAACACGAGTCTTCATAATTCTATCATAATCTTCCAATAAATCATCTTTCTAGAATAAAAAGAATTATGTTTAAAGGAAAAATATGAGAAAATACATGGTGAATCCATACCTTTTCCAATGCTCAACAACCTCCTTTACATTACATAAATGAACAATTCTTGGATGATACAAATTAAAAAACCTCCTTTCTATATATAGGAGCCCATGGGGTCACAATATAATCCTAGCCGACCTAACAATAATAATGTAAGGGCATAATAATAATAATATGGGGTTTACAGGGGTAAAAAAATGACAATAAGGGGGCTACACTAACAATGATAAGTGACTACACTAGTAATATAGGGACCTAACATGTCCCTACCCTTCAAAAAAGTGTTGTCCTCAATACTTGAGTATCTCTGGATGCTTCTGTATACAACTCTCATCCTCCCATGTTGAATCTTCAGTGGGTAAGTTCTTCCACTTGATGAGATACTCTGAAATTGGTCGATTTTTTAGCTATCGCGTTCTTGTTTCCATGATTGCTTCAAGCTCCAATATGATTTTTCCTTCCTCATCAAGTTTTGGAAATATTTTTTAAACTAGAAGTCATCACCTATAATTTTCTTTAAGCATGAAACATGGAAAACTAGATGCACTCGAGAAGAAGAAAGAAGCTCCAATTTGTATTCCATAGTACTAATCTTTTGGAACACCTTCTAAGTACCATAGTATTTTTGCGATAATTTATTATCCTTCTTAGCTTTCTTGAGGGACATTTGATTTTATGGTTGTATCCGTAAAAATACCCAGTCTCCTACATCAAAACATCTCTCGTTGCGATGTTGAAGTGCCTATTTTTTTATTCAATTTTGTGCCAAATTTAGGTTATCCTTTAAGAGTTGGAGAACTTTTTTTTGATGCTCGATGTGATTCCACTACTTGAACATTAGAATTTTCTCTTAAAGATGATGTGATAGACATTGGATGATATCCATAAAGTGCCATAAATGGGGTTATTTTTTCTGCAGTATGGAAGGAAGTGTTATACCACCATTTAGCCAGAGGTAAGCACTTGACCCATTGTACTTTTTTATCAGATACAAAACAACAAAGATTTCCTTCCAAACATTTCTTCACTATCTCATTTTTCCCATCAGATTAAGGATGATAAGATGAGCTATAAGCTAGTTGAGTACCCAAACAAGAAAATAATTCCATCCAAAAATTTCCAGTAAAAATGGGATCTATGTTGCTTACAATAATCTTTGGGTTTCCATGTAGCTTTTGAATTGTTTCCATAAATGTAGTAGAAACTATACTTGCTTTGAATGGATGAGGTAATGCACAAAAGTGTGCATACTTGGTAAGTCTATCAACTACCACCATGATGACACTCTTTCCTTCGGACTTAGGTAAACTTGTGATAAAATCCATTGAAATCTCCTCCCACATTGACTTGGAATGGATAAAGGCTTTAGAAGACATGGGGTCTTAATTGTCTCAACTTTATTTTGCTGGAAAACCAAATATTCCGCCACAAAATTTTGAATATCAAATTTAAGGCCATCCCAAAAAAAATATTTATTCACCCTGTGGTAAGTTTTAAAAATCCTGAGTGTCCTACTAAGGGAGATGTGTGCAATTCCAAAAGAATATTTTTCTTTAGTTGGGAATTCTTACAAATATATAAGTGATCTTTGTACCATAAAGAATCATTTTTCCAACTAAATGTATCAGATGTACTAGGATCTTTCTCCAACTTTCAAATGAGTGTCCACACTTCTTCATCCTTCTTCGATTCATCCCTTGCTATGGTTATCCAATCTGGCTGGATAATATAAATGGCACAAAGCAATGCTACCACCTCTTCATCCTTTCTTCAGAGTGTATCTGCAACAACATTTAGCTTCCCTTTTTTGTATATGATTTCAAAGTCATAGCCCAACATCTTTGTAACCCATTTTTGCTGCTCTTCTAAAGATAGTCTTCATTCCAAAAAGTATTTAAGACTACCATGATCATTTTTTACTTTACACTGTCTTCCCATTAGGTAAGGTTTCCATTTCTTTAGTGCATGTAGTATTGCCAACATTTCCTTCTCATAAATTTCTTTATGTAAATACTTTCCTTTGATTGGACAACTTTCAAAAGAAATGGGTCTTCCTTCTTGCATTAAAATTGCACCAATTACATTTCTTGAGGCATCACATTCCACAATAAAGGATTTTGTGAAGTATGGCTTAGCTAAGACTGATGCTAGGCACATTTCATCTTTAAGATGCACAAAGGCCTTAGTTACTTCAGGAGTCCATGAAAATTCATCTTTCTTCAATAATGTTTTTAGAGGTTCTGTTATTATCACACAATTCTTAACAAACTTGCGATAATACCATGTTAGACCGAGAAATCCTCACAACTACTTTATGGTTGTGGGGATTTTCCATTCCTTAATGGCTTTAATTTTGTTAGGGTCTACCTTAATACCCTTGTGAGATACAATATGACCCAAATATTCCACCTCTTGTACTCCAAATAAACATTTGGAGGTTTTTTCATATAATTGTTTCTCTTCCAATAGTTTGAGCACCCTGTCAACATATTGAACAAATCCTTCCAAGACCTGTTGTAGATTAGTATATCATCAAAATATAATAAAAAAAAAATTCTAAGGAAGCGTTTGAAAATGGAATTCATCAACCCTTGAAATGTAGAAGGTGCATTGGTAAGGCAAAAAGGAAAAATAAAAATTCATAGTGACCCTCATGAGTTTGAAATGTTGTTTTTGGAATATCTTCAACCTTCATTCTAATTTGATGATATCCTGAATGAAGATCCAACTTGGTGAAACAAATTTCTCCATGTAATTCATCCAATAATTCATCAATCAAAGGAATGGGAACTTTATATTTAATAGTGAGCTTATTGAGCTCCCTATAATCCGGATACATGCGCCATCATCCATCCTTCTTGTGCACCAATACTACTAGAGCAAAGAAAGAACTTTGACTAGGTTGAATTATACCAACCTCTAACATTTCTGCAATCATACATTCAATTTCACTCTTTTGGACATAAGGATATCTGTGAGGCCTCATTTTTGGGGGAACACTTCCTGGAATCAAATAAATAGCATGATCATGATCACGAATAGGTGGGAGTCCTTTGGGAGTTTCAGATACCTTAGAATGATTGTCCAAGACTTTTTGAAGATCTGGAGAAATAGATGGTTTTGATGTTGGAACTTCTAGTGAGCATAATTGTGCAATTATGCCTCATTGTTCTTTCTTCAGAAGATTTATCATGACATTAAAGCTTATTATCTTTCCCGGCTTCCCTGCGATACCCTGTAATTCAACCTCCTTTCCTTTTGAAAAAAAATTCAGGAAAAGTTCTTGAAAATTAAAACCTACTGTCCCCAAATATTGTAACCATTGTACTCCTAGTGCAACATCAGCACTACTCATTGGAATGGAAAGAATTAGACTATTAAATATGTATTCCCCCATGGTTAGCTTTATATTATGGCATTTTCTAGAGAAATTTACAATTCCTCCATTTGCAACCATCACTTGACATTATGGTGCTAGGTATAGGAAGAAATTCAATTTCTTAGCTACCTTACAATGAATAAATTATGGGTACTACTCGAATCAATCAACACTATTACCTTTTTCTTCTTGATATGTCATTCTATTTTGAGGGTTTGAGGAGTGGTAATTCCTGCCAATGCATTACATGATATGGTTGGAATCATTTATTCTTTCTCTAAGGTTGGTTCCTGGTGTATATCCTATTCTTTCGAAGTTTCTTGTTCATTTTCTTCCTCCTCTTCACAATCTATGTAAAATAATTTCTTCTCAGCACACTTATGAAATTTAGTGTATTTGCTATCACAATTGTAACAGAGCCTTTTTTCTCTTTTTTCTTCCAATTGTTGTGGTTTCAACCTTGTAGGTTGTGGAAGGCTACGAGTAGCAACACTTCCATATTTATAGATGTGAGTGGTAGGCTTCCTTTTTGTCATAATTTTAAATTCAATTTTTCTTGCCAACCTAAATGCCTTCTCCAATGAATCAGGTTCCCAAAGGTGAACCTCATGTTGGATGTTATCCTTTAAAGTCCCTATGAATACATCAACCATATGTTCCTCTGGACTATCATCTACCCTTATATTCAATTTTTGGAAGTACTCAATGTGCTCCACCACTGAACCCTTTTGTTTGAGATTTATCAATTGGATAAAGAAGGTGTTGCTCTTTGCATCCTCATAATGTGCTATCATTTCCTCCAAAAAAATTGACCAAGTGACAATTTTTTTATGGGAGCAAAGCCATCGATACCATACAAATGTATTTTGTTCTAAATATAAAGTTGCAATGTGTACATTTTGTGTGTTTTTAACATTATTGAGATCAAAATATTTCTCCATCTGTAGTATCCATGTTACGGGATCCTTGCCATCAAGCTTCCTCATATCGATCTTTGGAATATGGTGGGTCTTCAATCCAACATTAGAGTTTATGAAATCATGATTAAAATTTATTTTGTTCTCATCATGAGTTTCCTCTACTATATTTTCGCCATTAGGAATCATTTCTTGTATCAATTTTGTCAAACCTTCCATGTATGCTTTTAGATCATTCTTCATGTCTTCCATGTTGTCTTTCATTTTTTCTTCTATACCATTGATCTTATCTTCCATGTATTCCATGCAATTCGTCAAACCATCCATCTTAGCTTCCATTCCCTTATTCAAACCATCCATATTAGCTTCCACGCCTTTCTTCAAACTTCCATTTCATTTTTTGTTGCTCTTTGCGAGAGCGAAATTTGGTGCACTTGATCTTTTAATTTTGATATATCATGTTTCACTTCTTCATCTTCATGAGTTATAGTAGAGTATTCTAAGAGCTTAATGGGTGTTTAATTATTTTTAGGGGGCATTTTAGAACCCAATATTGATATCTATGCTTCAATATGCCCTTGGAATCACTTCAAACTGATTTTTCAAACAAGACTTATGCAATTTGAAAAATAATACACACATTTTTCTTTATTTTGAGGAGCTCGATATTGAAACTAAATTATCTTTGTGCTTTCAGATCTTCAATATATTAAATTCAATCCTGTAGTAGCCCTCTAAATCTTCTTTCTAATGCCATAGGTCTGACCTGAATTGAATGCTTCAAGACAACGTTATGCCCAATCTCCCACAATGACTTAATTATAGATTGGTTTAGTACAATGAACTTGTATGGCGTGCCACGTGTCACTGTTTCCTCCTTTGCCTCTGAAATAGATATAAAGGCAACTACAGTTCATGTACCTTCAACCAATTTTTACATAATTCCAATCTAATCCTCAGAAAGAGGGTTAAGATGATTTTCCCAAGGTTGCCCTTTTTAGATGAAATTTGGGAGCCTGCAAAAACCCTAACTTCCACATATCATATCTCTGAAAATATTATGAACCAAGATCTGAAATATTTACACAAATTTCCCGAGGATTTCGGCTTCTTGTGATAAACATTTAAGCTTATGAACTTTCATAGAAAATAAGTTATAGATAAAATTTCACGATCACCTGTTTGGAGCAGTGAAACCCTAGAATCCAAAGCTCTGATACCAAATGTTATGAAACCATCTCCAAAAATAGAATAAAAGAGAGATCAACACCTTATAAATAAGCCAATTCAAGGGGGAAACCTCCTTTACATTACATAAATGAAAAACTCTTGGATGATACAAATGAAAAAACCTCCTTTCTATATATAGGAGTCCATGGGGTCACAATATAATCCTAGCCGACCTAGCAATAATAATGAAGGGCACAATAATAATAATATGGCGGTTACAGGGGTAAAAAAATGACAATAAGGGGGCTACACTAACAAAAATAAGGGACTACAATATAGGGACCTAATAGTGTGTACTTACAACAGTATTGGCAAAAAAGAGATCATAAAATAGTTGTTGAGGCACCAACCATCTCAACCGACAGAAGTGTTAACCACTCTGTTATAACAAAAATTGTGTGGATTTGTTTTTGTCTAGAGATCGAGTTTATTTATGTTATGGATATGTTCAAGAGGAGCCTCTTAACTTCTATTGTGGATATGTTAAAAAGGAGCCTCATATTAGTTCTAGTAGAATTTTATCCAATTGCAAGTCAATTGAGCACCGAAGTATACAATAGGTTTTAAAGGCATTGTTACAACTATCATTAAGGAGTTAATCAAGAGTGACATTGATATGGTTGTCCTTTACCTTCTCCATAATACAATCCAAATTATATATGTAATGACATTTTATCATTCAATTTCTTTTGTGAAGGATGGACATGTTTTAATAATATGCATAAGAACTGTCATTATGGAGTGATTTATTCATGAAATATGGGAATAATTCTATATTTTTCCTAGGAGTAGGCTATAAAATGAGTTATGGCACTTTATTCAGTCTCCAAAGATGGAGACAGAAATTGTAAATCTTCTTCAAATTTCTGAGGAATGCCTTTGATTGGATAATGATGCATTGCACTGTAAGCTTGCATTTGACGAAACAATTGATTGAAGCTTTGGGTACTTCCACTACAATGAAAAGACCCTCTAGTGGATGTTTTTGAGGAACACCTTATAAAAATAGCCCAGATATCTGTTTTTAGCGGAGGTCTCTAGAGGAGGTTGGCAGGTGGAGGTTTTTGCGGATGTTTTTTGTGCGGTGTGTTTCTAATCAGAAATCGCACTAGTGTGTCTAAATACTATATTCTCACCCACACGGGCACTATAAATCGGGTATTGAAAGATCCTCATCATACAGTGTTCATCTTGCCTACCGATACTTGACTTTTATCTGCCTGCTTGCTGGTCTGAATTGGTTCTTTTCTGGTGCTGGTAGCCGGTCAAGCGAACGAGTAATTTAGAGTCTTTCATGGGTGCGTGACGTTAGTTATGGATGGTGTTTTCATGATAGATGGATGGATGAATTATGTCCTTATTTTCCTGTCCATATGAATAGAGGGCCCCTGAAGGACGTGTTGGTGCAACTGATAATTTTCTTTATAGATTGAAGAAAATTCTTAATATATGACTAGTTTTATTAAGGGTCGTCTCCGTTCATCAGATGAACTACGCCATGTTTTGACATCCTCACCATATGACTAGTGAGTCCACTACCTTTTAAGTTCATTCTTGACTTGATTTTATTTACTGGTTTTCTTAACAGTCGGGATTGCCCAAACGACTGGATTGGTCACAGTCACAGTCCGGTCCTTCGGTGATACCTTGCCCATCACTGGGTTCAACCTTGCTGCATGTGACAACTCAACCCATCAAACTGTACGGATGGGAGAGGGACCCCTCAGTCCCGGGGATTCTTCACAAAGTCGTCCCAGCTTAAATGAGGCCTGAGGGATAATTACTACAGCAAAAAACGGCCACTGTGTTCTCCATACAAACCCACTCGGTGTGTCTAAATACTATAGCACACTGGTGCTCTACGTATACATAGTACTGGTGCGTCTTCGTAATCTAGCGCACTGTAATGACATGGAATGTGCCATCGATAATACTGCCTGGTGCATCTCAAATACCAGCTTACCAAAACTAGGTTAAATAAAAAAAATATATCGGCCATAAAAAAAATCATTTTTAATTCTTCAGTGCTCCAAACCTCTGAAGCACTGATGTGAGTTTGTCTTGTTTGAGGTGCCCTACCATCGATGCTCCTATTGCACACATTGCTATCATCCATTGCCCACCTTGTGCTGTTCGAATTTTTGAAAATGTTGGGAAAATTTGGTTTATTCAATTCCTCAACAAATATGCCTCCTCGACGCGCAAATGTACAGGTTACTAGTTTCTCAATAACTAAATGTTTTAGCAGATTATATTTTGCAAAAAAGTTAAAATTAACCGTTTAAAAAAAAAAATTATGCACGGTGCACTCAAGTTGTTCAGCTTGCACTGTTTGTGGTGCTTCCTATAAATTTACAGGCCGCACCATGAACAGTGTTAATGGAAACCACATTGTGTTCTAATGCGGTACTAAAAAAATGTGCACCATGACTAATTATTGACTATGTACTAGTGTCGGGAGGGCAGTGCGTTGAGCAAACTATCCACCCCGAGGCAGATAGTTAGGTTAGCGCACTGCCCGCCCAACTGTAGTATATGTTCAATTGTATGGTCGTTTACAGGACCACACCGTTGACCATGTATTTTTGTTGTGCGGTGCGAAGACCAAAATATTCGCCCTGAGGTGGATAGTTACGTTAGTGCACCACCCGCCCAACAACAGTACAAGATCAACAGTGCGGTCGTTTACATGACTACACCATTGACCATGTATAATTGTTGGGTGGTGGATTGACCTAGCTATCCACCTCGGGGCAGATATTTTATTCAACGCACATTATAAAAATTATTTTTATATTTTTTAGTGCACGAACATTTTCCATGTGCACCGAGTGAAATTCGCGATAAAAATGTACGCACTAGTACCGGTGCATGACTATTTTTTTGGGTGCACCGAATATTTTTTTTTTTCAAATATATATATATATATATATATATATTAAATACATTTCTCATTTAATAAAAAAAAGTATTTAATATGTGAATCATTTAGCAATGTCAACAAAGAAAACAAAGGAAACAGCAAGAACATATGGAGGACTAGTATAACATGATTCAAATGTGGGATGCACGAGAGAGGGAGATACTTATCTACCCTTGCCCTATTAAGACAAACACCCAGTTTCTCCTAAGGGTGGTAAGCAACCTCAAGTTCTA
This sequence comes from Pinus albicaulis, assembly GCA_034641835.2. Classification (NCBI taxonomy): domain Eukaryota; kingdom Viridiplantae; phylum Streptophyta; class Pinopsida; order Pinales; family Pinaceae; genus Pinus; species Pinus albicaulis. The sequence continues at coordinate 73,025 of JAXQQM020082447.1, read as the reverse complement.
TGAGAAGGCTACATCCCTAAAGGGCCATAGTGGGTTATTGGGACAACATATCTTCAGGTGGGATGCCCACCGATAAGCTTTCTGGGTTGGTCCTGGTTAGTGGTTTGCGCCCACTAAGGATTATATATATTTTATTACTGGCCTTGTTGAGATTCAACAAGATGATGAGCTTAGTGAAAAGAGTCTCCTTCACTAAGTGGGCCCGCATGCTATTTTTGGCGCAAGTCTATTTCTAGACTATGTCTATTTTTAGACATGGTGATCATATTTCAGAAGTTGCAGGATACTATTTGAGGATGGTTGATCATGTTGGAAAAATAGATGAAATTCTTTTTTTATAATATCGGGTGAAGTCTATTTATAGATCACTAATCTAAAAATAGATGCACGTTGATTATTATTAGCTCTTAATAATAATCAGACTCTAAACAACAACTTATTCTCTTGGTGCACTTTGTTTCAATACACATATGTGGCACATCAGTGGACTAAGGGAATTACACAATTCCCAAGGTTTTACTAGAGCTAATGCATGGAGGACTCAGTTATAACTCAAGTGGCAGAGTTATGACATAGTTGGAAGAAGTATTTATGGAGTTGTATTTAGTTTAACTCAGTTAGACTTAATTGAGCTAGTTGTATCTAGTCTAATTGAACAATACATTAGTGAGCCTAAACACGGCCATTGTGTTCTCCATATAAACCCACTCGGTGTGTCTAAATACTGTAGTGCACTGGTGCTCTACGTATAGATAGTACCGGTGCGTTGTCGTAATCTAGTGCACTGTAATGACCTGCAATGTGCCATCGATAATATTGTCTAGTGCATCTCAAAGACCAGCGCACTGAAACTGGGTTAAATAAAAAAAATATCAGCCGTAAAAAAAAATCATTTTTTCTTCTTTAGTGCTCCAAACCTCTGAAGCACTGATGTGATTTTGTCTTTTTTGAGGTGCCCTACCATCGGTGCTCCCATTGCACACATTGCTGTCATCCATTGCCCACCCTGTGTTGTTCGAATTTTTGAAAATGCTAGGAAAATTTGGTTTCTTCCATTCCTCAACAAATATGCCTCCTCGACGTGCAAATGTACAGGTATTCTATTGGTTTCTCAATAACTAAATGTTTTAGTGGATTATAATTTTCAAAAAATTTAAAATTAATCGTTAAAAAAAAATATACAAGGTCATACGAGTTGTTCAGCCTTTGCACCGTTTGTGGAATTTCAGAATTTATAGCCGCATCACTTAATGTTGTTAACAGAAACCGCACTGGGTTCTAATGTGGTACTGAAAAAATTTGCACCATGACTAATTATTGACTATGTACTAGTGTTGGGAGGGCGGTGCGTTGACCAAACTATCCGCCCCGAGGCGGATAGTTAGGTCAGCGCACTGCCCACCCAACTGCAGTACATGGTCAATTTTATGGTCATTTACACGACCACACCATTGACCATGTATTTTTGTTGTGCGGTGCGCTGACCAAAGTATTCGCCCTTGTGTGGATAGTTAGGTTAGATCACCACCCGCCCAACAACAGTACATGATGAATGGTGTGGTCATTTACATGACGACACCATTGACCATGTATTATTCTTGGGTAGTGCATTGACCTAACTATCCACCCCAGGGTGGATACTTTATTCAACGCACCTAATAAAAATTATTTTTATATTTTTCAGTGCACGAACATTTTCCATGTGCACCGAGTGAAATTCACGATAAAAATGTACGCACCGGTACCGGTACATGACTATTTTTTTGGGCACACCGACTATTTTTTTTTTCAAAAAAAATAATATATATATATATATATATATTAAATACATTTCTCATTTAATAGAAAAAATGTATTTAATATGTGAATCATTCAGCAACGTCAACAAAGACAACAAAGGAAACAACAAGAACATATAGAGGACCAATATAACATGATTCACATGTGGGATGCATGAGAGAGGGAGATACTTATATACCCTCGCCCTATTAAGACAACAGCCAGTTTCTCCTAAGGGTGGTAATCATCCTCAATTTCTATGAGGAGGCTACATCCCTGAAGGGCCATAGTGGGTTATTGGGATAACATATCATCAGGTGGGATGCCCATCGATAGGCTTTCTGGGTCGGTCATGGTTAGTGGTTCATGCCCACTGAGGAGTATATATATTTTATTACTGGCCTTGTTGAGATTCAATAAGATGATGAGCTTAGTGAAAAGAGTCGGCTTCACTAAGTGGGCCCGCAGGCTATTTTTGGTGCAAGTCTATTTCTATACCATGTCTATTTTTAGACATGGTGATCATATTTCAGAAGTTGCAGGATGCTATTTGTGGATGGTTGATCAAGTTGGAAAAATAGATGAAGTTCTATTTTTATAATATTGGGTGAATTCTATTTATAGATCGTTGATCTAAAAATAGATGCATATCGATTATTATTAGCTCTTAATAATAATCAGACTCTAAACATCAACTTATTCTCTTGGAGCACTTTGTTTCAGTACATAGATGTGGCACATCAGTGGACTGAGGGAATTACGCAATTCCCAAGGGTTTACTAGAGCTAATGCATGGAGGGCTCAGTTAGAACTCAAGTGGCTGAGTTATGACATAGTTGGAAGAAGTAGTTATGTTGTATTCAGTTTAACTCAATTATACTCAGTTGAGCTAGTTGTATCTAGTCGAAATGAATGATACACTAGTGAGAGTGGAGTGAATTAATTTGTTAATTAATTCACAAATAATAACTCATTAATCAACTGAGCAATACAACAGTTAACTACAGTGCATGTCAATTTTAGTGGAGACTCAGTGGAGAGATAGGTGAAAGGGCAAGATAGACTATATATTGTGACTATAATGATGCATTGATTGCATCACACAAACATTGGAGTTTCCAATGAGGATTGCGCAGTCAAGGCTAGAGTAATTTGCATTCATTCAGAGCTATTCTTCAGCAGGGATTTCGCAGTGTAGGCAGGCTAGCAGGAGGGCAAGATCGGTGCATGGATTTGCAATATTGTTCATGATTAGTGTATCACAATTGTATTGCATTAAGAGCTTGATAAGCTTTGTATGAGGATTTTCATATGATTCCATGATACATAATATATATTTGGGGTTTTCAGATTTAGGCTTTCCCGGTTAAAAACTGTGTTATGTGCGATTGTTTTTATTTATGCTTTACATGTGTGTGTAATTAAATTTTCCTCAAAATATTAACAAGTGGAATAGATTCAGTATCTTGCATAAAGTTAAATAGTGTGAGATCAGATGGATCTCGGATATATGCATGCTTAGTGCATATAATTTCTATAGGCCTATCCAGGAGAGGACAGGATTTTCCCCAGTTAACAGATGTCCCTCTCGACTATGCAGCAGGGAATCAGTTGGTGTACTCCCAGAGATACATTACGGACGATATAGTTTATCTTGCATATTTTCAAGTTTCTGGTGGTTAGTTATGCATTACTTCGTTTGGTGCAGAGGTGGTGAAGTGCCTCTCACTACTGCTGACGACCATTTCACAATATAAGAGTGATGGGAAATGCATTAGTTGCCCGCTTTTATTTTATGTTGATTCTTTATTCCAGGTGCCAAGACTTGTGAGATGATCTGTGATTTTTTTGTGGCAGTTTTGTACAACATTAGATAGATGTCGTTCTCAGGCACATGGGAGGTTGACCTTCCCTTTTGATTCATATTTATTTTGTTCATTTTTTAGAGGTTTCCAAAGACAAGGCCTACTTTTGTTCGGCAACCTCGTAGGCCAATGCTGCATGCATAGATGAAAATGTGGGGTGATATGATTCCCAAGAGGGGCCAATCTGACTTTCCCACCAGGATATCTCCTTGTGCATTGGAGTTTCTATCTATTGTTTATGATAAATCGTTCGTTCTGGTGTCATGCCTGTATGCCGATTTGGATCGGCGGGGATGTACCAACATCCTCTTCACACAGGACGAGCCGCCATATGCGAGAGGTAATATTAGTGTTTTCTTTAAAGTAATATAGTTTGATTTTATTGTCTTAATTAATTAATTAGAATTATCATATTTATTCTAACACATTCTTCAACTTTTTTTATTAAAATTTTTAATGAAAATGTTTAATTGTTGTTTTGTACGATATATTTTGTAGATATTGGGACATTCGTTGGGGATATGATTCCACCCCTACCGAACAATCCAGGTGTAGATGTTGACGAGGAGATGGCAGAGGTGGAGGATCAAGGTGACAAACCTGATCTTGATCGGGTACAAATACCTGTCGGGGTGAGGCGTACACCGGACACCTGATTCAGGATGGTGTTGGGCGACCAAATCTGATTCCTATTTGATGAGGGATTCCACCCAGCTATGATAAAAGATATCTATGTTGATTGAAGGCTCCCACAGCTCTGGAGAGGCATGCCCAGTGATATGTTGACCCTCATGTGTCATATTTTTGGAGCTTCCAAAGCACTCATACGAGCCAGGAGGGGTAGGCATCGTGGAGATGCACAAAAGAGCAGTACCTCATGTGATGATCATGATCATGAAGGGATTGATCATCATTCTAGTACTCCACCTCCCCCTCCTTCACCTCATGTCAGAGATCATGATGAGAAGCCAACATCGAGTCCTGATTAGTAGGCATCATCTGAGCAGTCTACACCATCTCAATAGACACTTAGTCTTGAGCAAGCACTTGATCCTGAGCAAGCAGGTCCATTTGAGCAGGTCGCTTCATCCACTAAGTAGGCTGCTCCATTGACAAGTCATCAAAAGGAGGTTCCTGAGGAGACTACAACATCGACTGATCAGCAAGCACCTCTAGAGCAGGCATGCCATCTATCTGAGCATGAGGCTACACCATCGACTGAGTAGGCCTTGAATAGTACAAGTATTGATGTACCACCATATATTTGACATTTATATGCAGTTATACTATAGTTTTATATTTTTGACATTATATATATATATATATAGTCCATGTCTTTTATGTTCATTTAATGTGCTTGCAGATAGATGTGTATGTGATAGTAGTTATTTGACATGAGATGTATATTTGATGTTTGTGTTGTGATGATGTTGTACAATGCATGCGTTTTGTTAGATGATCATGATCACGATGATTAGATTATGTTAGCGAATTTGAATGTGTATTTTAGTCGAATATGATGTTTTTACAATGGTTATCATGACCGTGACGTTTATTTGTAATATTAAATCATGATATTTATTAAATATTATGTCGTGATTGTAATTGAAATTTTAAATTTAATTGTATGTAAAATTGTAAAATTGTAATTGTAATCGTAATTTTAATTTTAATTGTAATTGTACGTAATTGTATTGTGAAATTGTAAAATTGAATTTGTAATTATATGTGTTCATGTCATGATTCAATTTTATTAAAATTGTAAAATTTGTAAATTTGAAAAATTCTAAAAATGTAATTGTAATTGTATGCATTGTTATTGTAATTGTAATTTTAATTGTAATTGTATGTAAAATTATAAAATTGTAATTGTACATGAAATTGTGAAATTCTAATTCTAATTCTAATTCTAATTCTTCTTGTAATTCGAATTGTTATTTTAATTGTAATTGTATGTAAAATATTTGTAAAATTTTAATTGTGTTGGAAAAATACTGAGAGGGGGGGGTGAATCAGTATTTAGGATTTACTCAGATCTTTTTACCTTTTCATTTTTTAATAACCCATACGCTACTTTACTGAACCAAAATCGCGTATATACGCGGATACCCTTTACGTAACCCGCGTATGCACAAAGATATTAATAAACAATCAATTCTTCACTTAGATCCTTGCATGTATTCATTCATCAGATGTTTATATAGCAGTAGACATGTACAGTAATAACAGAATGAAACATCACACAAAAGCATTACACATGAACACCATGATTTTAGGTGGAAACCCAAGTCGGGAGAAAACCACCGCTGCCGTTGTCTCAGCCTTCAATATTTTATTATAGAGAAAAACTTCTTACAATCATGTGCGCAGTGCGGGACTTATACCGATGCAGACACCACCTACGGAAGAACTCCTGACTTCTCTGTTCTGACCTCACACGGGGGGGAGCAACAACCCCACTGCTAGTGTTTCTCATTTACAGGCCTCCACAGGAGAGGAGCTACTGCCCATGATCTTGGCACCGGCCCTCTGGCAGCGGCTACTTTCATGCGAGGCTTCAACCCTCAGATCCACTGCAGACCACGTTTCATCAATTTTCAAACTGGATCCAATAGCTCCAACACAACCCTTCACTCTTCAACAAACATACTTTGCCCAAAGCTACAAATAGAACAGTGAACCCACTGTAACCAGAATATCAGATTTAACCCAGACTTTAGAACAGACATTCAGAAACACATTCAACTTTGAGACCCCATTAATTCAGATTTCATACGCGCTTTTAGTATATCATACCCGCGTATGTACGCGTGTTTCATAAGACAAACCCGCGTATACTTCAGTAAAAAAATTTTTAAATAAACCCTAACTTCCCATACGCGCTTTTCCTTGAACAGAGCCGCGTATACACGCGCTTTTCTCGAAACGAACCTGCGTATGGATTTATAAAAGATAAACTTTGCACAACAGACCAGATCTATGAACTTACCCAGATTTCTTCAACTTCTTCAACTGATTTGTGCCAGTTCTTCATCACTTCTTTTCAGATCATCCAAGAGATTCACCATTTCAAGATCTAGAGATCTTGAACCTTCATTATGTTCATAGATGCTTCATAGATTCAGGTCTATCAATTAAGAGCAGAGTTTAACCATGCAGATATACTTCAGAGTGAAGTATTCATTAAAGCCTAGACACTTGCACACACTTGCAAAATGATTTTCTTCTCCTTATATAGGTTTACCCTTTATCAATACCATGGGCCAAAACCACATTTCTTCCAATGGTATTCCTGAACGGGGTCACATAGACGAATCATCGCTCAATACAATGGGTCAATACCATGGTGGTTACCCCTGGTTTTACATGGTTAGAGCTTTCCCATACGACTTGGAACGTTGTTTCCGCGTGCATACGCTACTTGAGTCCTGAACAAATGCGTATGCGTTGAGACACCCTCTTTTCATCATTGCTTCAACACATGCGAAATTCCTTTCATCATTACATCATATCACATCGGTTATTTCATTACCAAGTCCATGAAAAACTTCATCGAAGTAGGTTTCATCATCTTCATCAAGTAGGTTGCCATCAAGGACAACACATTGCATCATATTGCCAACAATCTTCCCCTTTGGACTTGATGGCAACCATGATGGTGTTTGATTACTACGGCATATGAATACATTAAGAATACAATGACACCATGTCACTCTCCCCCTTTGACATCGCAAGGGCAAAGGCGGAGCTCTGTCGAAAAGAAGAGATGCGATGTGTCTTGAAGGTGCATGCTCCCCCTGAGTTCATGATGAATGTTCAAACATACTTTTCAATGAAGTACATGACTCTATGACCTTACTATCACCAAGGAATCATAATTACATCAAAGATCCAACCAAGTGGGTTTACATATTTGACTCAGCTACCCAACCAAGTGGGTTTACACATTTTGACAAGTCCTTACATGACTGAATATTACAATCTTACATCATGGGTCTCAACAAGACCTTTTTTATCAAATTACAAGTATGACTTTTTATGACCAATACCAGAAAAACCTCAAGAGAGATCATATTCCATAATCATAAGCCAACAATGCATAATACCCAGCAAGGCTATTGCTCCCCCTGAACCTGTACAGCAGTTTACTCCTTCATCTCCCCCTTAGCTTGTACATCCTGAACACTTTCCAACAAAAGATCATCAAGGCATTTTTACCCAATATCAGAGAATGAGACAGAAATATAAGAGATAATACTTCACCAGAGATACCATACAGTATCAGAGATATCAAACAGTGTTGCAGATGTGTTGTAAAATGCTGACCCTAACCAAAAATGTCAGCAACTGACCATACACATCTTTCTGTGGATAGACTCATGTATATACGCGACTGTCTTTTAGGAAACCCGCGTATCCAATTTGATCTTCTAAATTTAAGTAGTTCTAATTTTCTTCACAGCAGAGACTACTCCCAGCTTTTGTCTGAGCTATTCGAATGCTTCCCTGGGCAGAGGTTTGGTAAATATATCAGCAACTTGTTCTTTGGAGGGAACATACTCCAACTTCACCTTTTGTTCAAGCACTTGTTCATGTAAGAAGTGATACTTGATGGGAATGTGCTTGGTATTTGAATGCATAACAGTATTCTTTGAAATATTGATGGCACTTTTATTATCACACATAATGGAGATAGGAGGTGAGCACTTGATTTGAAAGTCTTGTAAAGTTTGCATCATCCAAAGGGATTGAGTGCAACAGACGCGGCGTTTCCATCGTCTGCTTCTCTTTGTAGATAAGGCAATAGAATTCTACTTCTTGCTAAACCAAGATACCAACGGGCCCCATATAGAATGCACCACCACTAGTGCTTTTCTGATCATCAACATTTCCAGCCCAATCTACATCAGTGTAAGCATGAAGAGTAAGATCAACATTCTTTGGATACCATAGTCCAAAGTCTTGATTTCCTTGTAGATATTTGAATATTATTTTGACAGCTTGAAGGTGAGACTCTTTTGGATTAGCTTGGAATCGTCCAACAATCCCAATCGCATGCATAATGTCCGGTCTAGTCCCAGTGAGATAAAGTAGACTTCCTATCATATATCTGTATTCTGGTTGATTCACCGTGGGAGAATCATCATGAGAACTGAGATTACATCCAGTTATCATTGGTGTACTCACAGGTTTTCACTCTTCCATGCCATACTTCTTCAGAATTTGCTTAAGGTATTTTTCTTGTGATAAGAATATACCATCTGTAGTTTGATGCACTTGCAAGCCAAGAAAGAATGTTAGTTCCCCAAGTAAAGACATTTCAAATTCTTGTTGCCTTGATAAAGCAAAAATCTTGCTGTAGATTCTTCATCTCTCCCAAAAATGATGTCATCAACATATACAACCACAATCAATAGTTTATCATTTTCAACCTTTGTGTATAAGTTACTATCAGCAGATCCCTTTGTAAAACCTTGTTGATGAAGATATTTGTCAAGACGATAGTACCATGCCCGAGGAGCTTGTTTGAGACCATATAAGGCCTTTTTAAGTTTGCAAACAAGTTTTTCATCATTTCCCAGAATGAATCCATCTGGTTGTTCTATATAAACTTCTTCTTCTAGATCACCATTGAGAAAGGCAGATGTAACATCCATTTGATAAACTTTGATTTGTTGAAAACTTGAAAAAGCAAGAAACATTCTTATGGCTTCAAGTCTAGCTACGGAGCAAAATTTTCTTCAAAGTCTATACCTTCTTGTTGAGTGTACCCTTTTACCAAACCAATGCGCTTTGTTTCTTATAACATCCCCATTTTCATTTAACTTGTTCTTGAATATCCATTTGGTTCCAATTACATTTTTATCATGTGGTCTTGGTACCAATTCCCAAGTGTGATTCTTTTCAATTTGATCAAGCTCTTCATTCATGGCTTCAATCTAACATTCATCTTTGCTAGCTTGATTGACATTTTGGGGTTCAATTGTGGATAGGAATGCCAAATAGCTACAAGATCCCACAAGAGTCCTCCTTGTTTATACACTTGATTCCTTGTTTCCCAAAATTTGAGATTCAGGATGATTCCTTTGAACATATCTGGATGGAGCTTTCTACGATAAATAATCTTCGGGTTCTTCATTGGATCCAGTGTCTATATCATTTCCATTTGATGTAGAAGGACAAAAATCACCATCATCTTCTTCTGTTGCTTGTTTTTCTTCTTTAGGAGCTGTGGGAGACTCATCAATAGCAACATCAATACATTCAACAATCTTCCGAAGTCTTTTATTGTAACATTTATATGCTCTACTGGTAGAGGAGTAACCAAGAAGTATTCCTTAATCAGCTCTAGGTTCAAACTTGCCAAGTTTTTCATCGTTATTTTTGATAAATCATTTACTTCCAAAAATTCTAAAATGCTTTACAGAGGGAGAATTACCATACCAGAGTTCATATGGAGGTTTGTCACTATTTACCCGAACATGTGCCTTGTTGAGAATATTTGCTGTTGTATGTGATGCTTCTCCCCAGAACATGTCGGGGTTCAGTTACGTCAAGCATAGCTCTAGCCATTTGTTGAATTGTTCTATTCATTCTTTACTTATCTACTTGTTTTATTTTTGGTGCTACCTTTACATCTTATATATATTTGTTCACAGAATTCAAAGAATTCATTTGATGTATATTCTCCTCCTCGATCAGATCTAAGACATTTGATTTTTAGATCTAGTTCATTTTCAACCAGTGCTTTGAAGATCTGAAATTTCTCAAATGCTTCATATTTGTGTTTAAGCAACCCAATCCAACACATTCTAGAGAAATCATCAATAAATAAGATATAGTATTCTTCTCCATGTGGTAACTTTTTCCTCATAGGTCCACAAATGTCAGTATGAACAATTTCAAGAGGCCTACTTGATGATCCTTCTTTGGCATTAAATTGTACTCTGGTCTGCTTACCAAATTGGCAGGATTTGCATATGATACTCTCGGGTAGAGTAATATTGGGAAGACCACAAACAGCTTGAAGTCTGCTTGCTTTGTTGATTTGAGAGAAGCTTAGATGCCCCAGTCTTCTATGCCATAGCCAATTTTCTGAAGATTTGCTCAAGTAGCATTGATCTTTGCAGTTCTTCAATACATACAGATTGCTTGGAGTTATTTTCCCTTTTATAATAGTTCTACCTGTATCCAGATCACGAACCACACATTCTTTTGAACTAAAGACAACTTCTGTACCTTGATCACACATTTGACTTACACTTAACAGGTTATGCCTTAATCCATCCACATCCATGACATCATTAGCCTTCACCTTTTCTTTTAGAAACACGGACCCTTTTCCTTTAATTACAGCAGGATTATCATTTCCAAATGTAACTTTCTTTTCCTTTTCTAGAGCATTATATGCAAGAAGTTTGCTTTTTTCACCTGTCATGTGTCTTGAGCACCCACTATCAATATACCATTGATTTTCTTCTATACATAAATAACGCTATCCCAAAATTTTCAACCTGTAATTCCTTCTTTTTCCATACTTTGGAACTTGAAGGAAAATGTTGTTTTGGCTGGACTTTGCTCCTGCATTCAAATTCTTCATGGCCAAAGTTATTGCAATAATCACATTCAACTTCGTTTTGAAGAGGAGAAAAATTGTTATAGGTGTTCCCTTTTGGTTCAAAATCTATCCTTTTCTTTCTTGCTTCTCTTGTCATGATGGTTTTATATGCAACACATTGAACAACTTTATGACCAAAATTGTGACATGAGAAACATTGTCCATTGAAGTAGAAATTTCTGCGATCATGAAATCTTCTATTTGAATTTACCTATTGATTGTTGCTTCTTTGAAAGATATCCCTGTTAGTGTTCCTTGTATTGTGATGATAATGCTTTACCTGTAAAGATTCTTTATTCCCTTGTTGAGTGGCTGAATGTAGTAAACCAGTTGTAGCTGCTGGGGCTAATTTGGTACTGAAGCCTGAGAAGATTCTCCGGTATATCCAAGACCTGTCTTTATAAGAGGAGAACGTTGAACCTTGATAATCTCATCTAAGGTTTCAGATCCTTTAGAAAATCTAAGATTCAGATTCTTTACTTCCTCAAGTTCTTTTCTCAGACTTACTACTTCACATTCTAATTTCTCATTGTGTTTCTTCTCTTCTTCATTCTGCTTTTTCAGAGTCTCTATAATTATTTTACTTTCTTCCAAGCATATTTTGAGTTGATTGTTTTCATCAAGAAAATCATTGTCATCTAGAGCATCCATAAAAGTATCCTTGTCTCTTCTAGAATCATTTTCAAATGCCATGAGAAGTCTAAGATCTTGTTCACATTCTTCCTCACTATCAGAGAATCCATCACTATCTTCATGGGTATAGTAGCTTTTCTTAGTGCTAGACCGGTTCTTATTCCTTCTTGCTACTTCTTTCTCTTTAGCAGATGTTTCTCTATAAGGACATTTTGCAGCATAGTGACCAACTCTTCCACAATTAAAACATTTGAAAGGAAGCTTACCTTTGAATCTCCCGGTCCCTAGTTGGAGTCTTCTCACAAAGTTTGCCTCATCTTCTTCTGAGATATATCCTGACCCTTCCGGTTTTTGAACTTATTTCCCTTTTTTTAAAGTTTTGAAAACAACTTCTTTGACTTCAGATGGTCCTCCTCTCCTCATTTCATATCCAGTCAATATGCCATGAAGTTGCACCACGGAAAGATTTTGAATATCCTGTTTTTCTTCAAGGGCAGAAACTTTTGATTCAAATTTTTCCGTTAGTGACCGTAAAATTTTCTCAACCAAAGTAGTGTTAGATATTGTTTCACCCAGATTTCTCATACGATTCACAACATCATCAATACGTAAAAAGAAACTGGCAATACTCTCCTCACTATGCATTTTTAAATTTTCATACTCAATTCGAGAGATTGAAGTTTTGCACTTTTTACCTTTGCATCACCTTCATAGCTTAGGATGATTTTGTCCCATATCTCCTTTGATGTATTTAGGCGGGATTTTATTTTTGACAAGTGCAGCAGTTAGACTTCAGAGTTATAGCACTGTATTTGCTTTTTGCATTTGATTCATAATTCTTTCTTTCGGTTGGATATGTTGGTGCTAGCGATTTGGATATTGATATCCTTGTTCAACAATGGCCAATATATACGCTCACATAGGCCCAGAAGATAGGATCTCATCCTTATTTTCCCGAGAACATTAAATTGCTTGAATTGAGCGGAGGTTTGATAGAGAAATTTGTTCCCTCGTGATTGCTCATCACAACAGTCTTCCTTCTAGCGGTTAAGCCTTTTTCGAAGGATTCAGAAGGACTTGCTACGATACCAATTTTGGAAAAATACTGAGAGGGGGGGAGGGGGGGGGGGGGTGAATCATTATTTAGGATTTACTCAGATCTTTTTACTTTTTCATTCTTTAATAACCCATATGCTACTTTAATGAAACAGAATCGCGTATATACGTGGATACCCTTTACAGAACTCGCGTATGCACAGAGATATTAATAAACAATCAATTCTTCACTTAGATCCTTGAATTTATTCATTCATCAGATGTTCATATAGCAGTAAACATGTGCAGTAATAACAGAATGAAACATCACGCAAAAGCATCACACATGAACACCATGATTTTTAGGTGGAAACCCAAGTCGGGAGAAAACCACCGCTACCATTGTCTCCGCCTTCAATATTTTATTATAGAGAAAACATCTTACAATCATAGCACTGTACTTATACTCAAAGCATGCCAGTACCCACCGCAAGGTTAAATCTTTCTCTCGTTAATACCACCCGGAAGGGAGCAACAACCCTCGCTTCTCATTTACTGTACCACCGGAAGGGAGCAACAACCTCGTTTCTCATTTACGCCACCTCGGGAAGGAGCTACCATCTCGATCTGCACCAAATTTCTCATCAAGGAAAGCTTCTACTTTCAGACTGAAGGCTTCAACCCTCAGATCCACTGTAGACCACGTTTCATCAATTTTCAAACTGGATCCAACAACTCCAACACAACCCTTCACTCTTCAACAAACATACTTTGCCCAATGCTATAAACAAAACAGTGAACCCACTGTAACCAGAATATCAGAGTTAACCCAGACTTCAGAACAGACATTCAGAAACACATTCAACTTTGAAACCCCATTAATTCAGATTTCATACGCGCTTTTAGTATATCAGACCCGCGTATGTACGCGTGTTTCACAAGATGAACCCGCGTATACTTCAGTAAATTCTTCAAATAAACCCTAACTTCCCATACGCGCTTTTCCCTGAAAAGAGCCGCGTATACACGCGCTTTTCACCAAACGAACCTACGTATGGATCTATAAAAGATAAACTTTGTACAACAGATCATATCTATGAACTTACCCAGATTTCTTCAACTTCTTCAACTTATTTGCGCCAAGACTTCATTACTTCTTTTCAGATCATCCAAGAGATTCACCATTTCAAGATCTAGAGATCTTGAACCTTCATTATGTTCATAGATGCATCATAGATTCAGGTCTATCAATGAAGAGCAGAGTTTAACCATGCAGAGATACTTCAGAGTGAATTATTCATTAAAGCCCAGACACTTGCACACTTTGCACAATGAATTTCTTCCCCTTATATAGGATTACCCTTTATCAATACCATGAGCCAAAACCACATTACTTTTGATGGTATTTCTAGACGGGGTCACATAGACGAATCATTACTCAATACAATGGGTCAATACCATGGTGGTTACCCCTGGTTTTACATAATTAGAGCGCTTTTTCCCATACGCGACTTGGCACGTTGTTTCCCGCGTGCATACGCTACATGGTCTAGACAAATCCGCGTATGCCTTGAGACACCTTCTTTTCATCATTGTTTCAACACATACTGAAATTCCTTTCATCATTACATCATATCACATCAGATTTACATCATTACCAAGTCCATGAACAACTTCATCAAGTAGGTTGTCATCATCTTCATCAAGTGGGCTGCCATCAAGGACAACACTCAGCATCATATTGCCAACAAATTGTAATTGTAATTGTATTGTAAATGATTGTAATTGTAATTTTAATTGTAATTGTATGTAAAAATGTAAATGTTAATTGTAATTCTAATTCTAATTCTAATTCTAATTTTAATTGTAATTGTATGTAAAATAATTTTAAAATTGTATTTGTAATTGTAATTGCATTGTCAAATTGTAAAACTGTAATTGTAATTGTATGTATTGCCATCATTCAATTTAACTAAAATTTGAAAAATTTTAAAATTGTAAATTAATTGTCAATTTTGAACCATAACTACCGTAAGTAAAATGTATACCATAAATATTTTTAAATTACATATTTGCAAATTTGTAAATCTGTAAATTTGCATGAATATAAATAATTTTAAAATAATAAATCTAGAATAATATGAATTTTTGTAACGCAATAAAGTTTAGAAAATTATGCAAATAAATTCATGTTTAGAATTATCATTATTTTATTATGATCTTACATACCAAAAATAATAGTATAAATTTTGAATATATCATTCACACACATTTAAAGCAATCAAGTAGTTGTATTATTTTAGGAGTTGGCATTATAAAGAAAAGAACTTTGTACAGTGCGCCATTGTTTTCGAGATCAACATAGTTGCAAATTATCAAGTGAAATGATTTTAACGTTAACACAATGCAAACCAATTAATTCAAAATACATATTATAATGTTTCGAAAAAAGAGTCTTAGGTATAAGGTTAAGTCCTCTTCTCTATAAAAACCCATCTTAAAAAGTATAATGACGATACCATATAACTCTCGGTTCTCATGCTCACCCTCATAATCTTCCAACTCACTTGGCATGATAACACTATTGTTCTCAAAAATATTTTTGATCTAGGGTCATGTCTCAATACGAACCACCAATCCATATCCAACACATATGGGTAAAAAAAACACCTAGTTGCAGTGTTTGGGGAAAACATAAAACTCCTTAGCTTCATCCCACATCTTTCTAGAGTTGATACATATCAGCCTACTATCATGATCTTCCTTTACATTATTTTGATCAAAGGTGTCCCACCACTTTCACCTAAAAATAACACATTGGAAACAAGAGAAATCCACTTAAATGATCTCTTGTATCTTTTCGACGTAACCTAACGTCCCTCGTACTAGGTTTTGATCATGGTGGCTAGCTCAACTAGATTGATTGAAATCAAATTCCACTCCATAGTCTTGTGTCATGTGTCCATCATCGACATTTTCTGTGTGAAAATGGTGTCCATATGCCCACACAAATGGGAACAAATTCACCTATAAAAAATTTAAAAAATCTTAATGTCATGTGTCTTATAATAACCCAACTGTTAAAATATGAAATATAGATATTACATTTCAAAGATGCATTATTAAATTTAAAATGTACATAAATATATTATTACTGAGTGGGTGCACCTAATCCCTACTTTTAGCACATCCTCTTCAGCACGCGGGTAATGACCGGTTGCACCGTATTTCTCTTTGACTTGTTTAGCAATCCAACTATTGGGGCATATAATTGGCATATTTTCTTTCAAATGATCGGGACAAGGTGCACTTCTACTATTCAACTATGTGAATTCTTTCCTGTCACTATCCAATTTCATCCTCTTTTTTTCGTACAATGCGACCCATGGTTGTGTCACTTCGGAGTTGTAAAGAACGAATTTATTGATTGCTTCAATTTTTGCATTTGTTGATGAAATCAAACTAACATATAGTACATATGAGATCAAAATATACATTATATCGAATTTCAATAATAATATTTACTTTATGTAAATTTGAAAAATTATAAGTCGCTTACTCTTTATCTAGCGCCTTTTTCCATTCATTTGGAGTAGCTCCCTTTCTCTTTTGTCTTCATCCCTTTCATTGTCCCAAATCACCACACCTGGTCTATTGTCAATTTGCTTGATGTACTCACTGGCATAATAGAAATACTCATACAATATGTACCCCTCTGCCATAGACCCCTCGGGTTTTTCCCTTTATCAAACAAAACCTTTCAATTTATTCATGTACCTCTCTACGAAGAACATCCAATGACAAGAAACCGACCCAACTAATTTAACCTCATCTACTAGGTGGATTATAAGATGAACCTGCAAGTCCATGAAAATCGTCGTTAGATCCTTCTCAAACATACAAACAATCTCAACTATCTCTTGATGCCACCGTGGAATGCTAGCCACATGAATATCCTTTGATGTGATCCAACATACAAATGCAGATAATTTAGATAAAGCAAGTCCTAGGTCTTGGGGGAAGTCATGTTTCAAACACCCACGCATGAACAAAGGATAATGACACCGCAAAGTTATAAACACATGTAATAATATACAAAATTAGTTATGTTTTATGGTTGTTGAATGGGATAAAATTTATTAATATAAAAAACAATAAAATCATGTTTTTGACATTATACGTATTCTTAGAAGATTGAAATGGTCATGCGATTTCAACCCCAAAAAATGGTCATCCACAGTGAAGCACCTGTTGTGTAGTGAAGACCCATATGAAGATGTCACCCTCACACCCATTATAACTTCCTTTTCCAAAGAAATATCATATTTTTTTAAAATCCGTGGGACATCACCTTCTTTGAAAACCTAATTAGAGGGACCAGTGCCTACCTCTAATCCTATACTTTTTAATTGTCTTGGCCAATGTTTCTTTTTATTTTTTGAAGTAATAAGATATTTCCTAACAGCGAATGTGTCACGTTGTTTCGATGATATGTGCTTCCATAAAGAAGATGAAACGTTTTTACATATAGGCATGGGATCTAATATGTGGGTAATCTTAAGATTCTCCCAATATGGGAGGTTATAAAAGATAGATTTCCTTTTCATCCCAATGGGAAATTTCTCAACATAAGTGTCGAAGAATTTTGGATTATCGAACATAGGCTTTGCATTCGAATCAGACATTTCTATTAACTCCTTCTAATTCTCTCTCGCGTATGCTCTAAGCCATTTAGTTGGTGTCATTATTAGAGGTATTTTGGTTCTCTCTCATTTACCATTGAAATCAGATGTTGCCCTTATGTAAGGATGTTCTTCTGGGAGGAATACCTAGAGCAGTCATACACTGGATTTAATAGGTTGTTTGACCATATAACTTTTAGAGAAGGTCGACAACATTTACATCCAAAATATTGTTTTATTACAAGAACTACGAAATTATTGTATACAATATTCATGGCACATTAAATAATATCATGAATATCAAAATAATTACAACAAATTAAATAACTAATGTGCGAAACAATATTGTTACGTATATAAGAAAATCAATAAACATGTAATTTACCAGAGAAAACTCCTAAGTCTGGATAATCAGGTGTCGTGTAAGAACATATACTATACAATGTAAAAATCCCCTCTGCGGAGATGTATCTTGATGTATTTTATACATTTATCCCATCCCATAATTCCTTCAATTCATCTACCACTAGTTGTAAGTAGACATCCATATTCTTCACTTGTCTTCTACCAGGGACTATGAGAACCAACATAAGATGTTCATGGAAAACCATGGGGGGGTATTGTTATTGATCACTACTACAAGCCAAACATAATAGTTGGTGCTATGGAGGGAATATGGGTTGACATCATCCATGGCTACGATGAGTCATAGACTTCGTACTTCATCCTTGAATTGTTTAGGCCATGTATCCTCTATATGCTTCATGGCTATTGAATCTGTTGGGATTTCCAGAACTCCCAACTCACTTATGTGTGAGGCATTCCATCCCTACAACATAGCTAATTATTTGCAACAAAAAAGCCTTTAAATCCTTGGGATTATAGGCATGTGCCTCAATATCTTAAAAGGAGGACCATGGATTTACCCTTTTTTTTATTTATCATACCTATCATGCCCACATTTCAGACATATTTCTTTGCCTGCATATTCTCCTCTATATATAATACAATCATTTGGACATGCATGATATGATATGTACTTAACACCCAACATTTTCAACAATTTCTTTGCCTCTTCAGAGTTGTCGGGCAAGACATTATCACTCGGAAGAACCTTATCTTTGAATAACCTATAGTTGGTCATGGACAATTTTAAATGTACATTATATCCGATATAATTATTAACGTTCATAAAATTTACCATTTTTAATGTTCATTGTGTGATTATATTTCTCAAAATATAAGGAAGGACTTGATAGTCAATTAGCTCTAAATTTCTGAGAACCATGCTTTCAAAATGCCAAAATTTTCTTTCAAGTTGTACAATAAAATCATTGTCCCCAACTAGGTAGACTTTTACTGACCACCAAGTCCAAAGAGAGGGGTGGTGGAAGAAACTTTAAGGCATTCGAAAAAGGTATCAACGATATGAGCATCATCCCCTAGTTGATCATCATTATGAAATGCATCTAACAACATTGTCTTCATGGAAGTCGTATCCATTAAGTAATCATCCATACCAACCTATATTTTATTGTCTCCATTTCCAGCTTGTGAATAACTACTATTGCTATAGTCATTCCTATTTGGTGAATCTGGACGTAGTGGGAATTGAAAAGGTGGTTATTTCAACCATTCTTGGTATCGTTCCTCTCTGATTTTTTATCTTAATTCAGTCTTCTCTCTATTTGACATTGTCACGGGGTGCAACAGAAAATGGTAGGTAGGTTGCTCATCATCACTAGAATCCTAATAATTTCAAAAAATATATTTGAACATGATTAATACAAAATCGATGATATCAATTAGTAAGCACGTCAAAAATGCATGATTAATTGGTTTGACATTGAAATAATTACATTAATATACTAATTATTATTACCATCATTGTCCCAGGGTTGTGGCTAGAAGATGCAATGTTGCAATTGGCATGGTGAAGTGGTGGTCCATTTTCATATACCAAATGCACCTTGTAATATGTTGCTCCTGAAAAGAGCTTCCCACATTTTGGAGTTGTTTGAATATTTTGTGCATCTAAACTCGATTTTGAATTTGCATAAACCTACAAATTTATATAGATTAATTTTATTCAGTTTATTGACATGGATAAATAAAATAATTCAATTAGATAATGAAAATATAAATAAAATCTGAAGTAAATATTACGTCTGGAGATGGATAGGGAGAACTCTACGATGGACCTTGAGAAATGTTATGGAACAAGATGAATTTTGAAAAATTTTCCATTTGATATAATTATAATATTTTCTTCTTGCATTTGAGCAAAATAAACAATAAATTTTGATGTACATACCTAAAAGTAATTTTGGTGCCTTAAAAATGGACTTATTTTTATGAGTGCTAATGTATAGTTAACCACACCATTGCATTTTAGTTACTGTGCATCGATGCAGTGTTATTAACTAATGTGTCGATGTTGTTAGTTAAAAAACACACAGAATATCCAGAAATTAAAAAAAAAAATGCAAATTTATTTTTTTAAGTGAAAATAACAGTAAATTGAAAAATTGGAAGAAAATTATTTTCGTAAATCTAATTTCATAAAATAGTTCTTTAAATAATAAAATCTATTTATTATTTCATTATTTTGCAAAAATTTTCAAGAATGGATTTGCACGAGAGACATACCTAGAGCAAGAGATCATGAGAGCACTATGTCGCAGCAAAATACTTTTGAACAATAGTACTATTCAAAGAATCAAAATTTGAAACATTTGGAGATTTGCACAAAAACCCTGTAGTATAGTAAAATTGTTAAATTTTACTGTAATAATTATTTTTTTATAGTTTTTGATGGATTTAATACATGCATAGTAAAAATTTCAAATTTTACTATGCATTAAAAAAAAAAACAAATAAACATAAACAAAAAAAATCCATTCTTACATTAAACCCTTCCTTATTCTTGTTTCCATGACTTCACAATGAGCGCTTTTAATTTTAGACTTATAGGGTTTGTATTGCTATATATATAGGCGTATGACATCTAACCCGCAAGACCTCTTGCAGAGTCGAATCCCATTCCATGTCGGCCCAAGCATTGTTTTTTAAAAGACAATTTTTTTTAATCGGTGCAACCTGTTTAAAATAGCGCATCGGGTTTGTACTAAAAAAAACATTGTTTGATAAAAACATTTTTTTATTAATTTATTTTTTTGTTAATCAGTGCACCGATTAACATATAATTGACTAGGTCTCCTTTTTTACATAGAGTACCGTACAGTGTTTCTATTTTTTTTTGGTGCTTATAAGAACCTACCGCACCGCCTTCGGTGCATATTTTTTTAAAGGCACACCGTTTTCTTGATTTTTTTATTTTTTATTTTACCTTAAAAGTATGATATTTATTTATAAAATATATTAATGAATGATATGGTACAAGTTTCATATTGATAAAGAAATCTCTGAAAAGAGATCAAGAAACAAAAATACTGATAGGAGATCGAGAAAAGAAAAAAGGCAAGCTCTTTGTAAATTATTTACAAAAATTATTATTTTTGAACTATATGTAAGTTTAACTAATATGTATTGTTTACTATGTATCATGCAGAGCCACAAAATGATGAAGCTCAATAAGTGTTAATTTTGAAGTTTACCTATTTTTTCCTCCTATACTAAGCCTTGTTTCCCCCATTTTTGACCTCTTTTTCCTCTTTGATTATACCTAGTTTGGTTATGTCATCTAATTTTGGCTAAAAATGGTATCATAGGCATAAGGTATGTTGAAACAACATTAGAAGTGTCAATTTATCTAATTTTGAGCATTCTTTGAACTAGTTGTGTCATTATTGCATTACTACTCTAACTAGCCTTGGACTCATGAACAGATTTGTTAGATTCAAACAATTTCGCAAATCTTGCAGATAGCTCATACAACTAAGATTCCTATAGCCATCATGGATTTCCTACAGATACACTGATTTCCTGTAACCACCTCAAAATCCTGCAGCGAGATCGACAGACAGTTTCAACCGCACAACAGAAATGGTCTAGTCCATGCCTTCGGTCATGGATTAGACCCAACATCAGTTTACCTTGTCAATCTGTATCTACATTATTTGATGTAGGCTTAGTTTAGTAATATATTTTGTTCAAAGCCAAATATGGACTGCCAGAAATGTATAAAATCAGATCTAATTTTCTTATACAAGAGTTCAGAGTTTTGGTGTTGGGTTGGAAGCTGTTGTTATAGAGCACGATATCAGACTGTAATCAACTATTATTTCATATTAATAAAATCGTTTATGTTCTGTTTATCTTCCTGAGAAACTTCTTTAATCTTTAAAGGATTTGTGAGTGAGGGAGGGCCCCCTTCACTCATAACTCCTGCAGAAGAGTGTGTGTTTAATTCTGTTTTAATTATACATTAATAATTTCCTGTAATGGCTAGTGTTTCCTTTCTGTATTTCTTACAACAAACTGTAGATTGGTTAAGTGAATTAATATTTTATGTTGAAGAGCTCTTTTCATTTGGCCAATGCTTGGATTCATGCTTTTGAGTTTGATTCTTGATTGGGATTGATTTCTTTTATATTTCCTGCATCAGTATCAGCAAACACAAGTGTTAGAGAGGGATGATATATGTCGCTCCATTACCATTGCAGCAATAGTACTAATACAGGAAAGCAGCATGATTTTTTTATTATTGTTTGATCTTTATCTTTTCACGGTCAATATCAGCAATCTTAAGTGCTATAAAGGGATGATATATGCCACTCCATAGCCTTTGCTGCGATAGTATTGACATGGGAAAGAAGCATTAGTTGTTATTTGTATATTTAATTAACACTTGCAGTAATCAACCTGCATATACTATGCATTGCATCTCATCAGTTTGCCTTCCTGGGTTGACAATTTATATTGTCAAATTATACACGTATAATTTGACTCGACATTTTGGCGTTGTTGCCAGGGAGGTTCTAAGGGATGATACTGAAAGTGTTTTAGTTTTATTTTTTTGATTTTTTTCTCTTTTCAGGGCGGGCGGAGTCGAAGTGAAAATATGCAAGGGAAATCCTATGCATCCAAGAGGTCAGACACTCACCAAAGTCGTGTCCTGATTGTTTGGTAAGTTTTTATTTTTATTTTGTTTCAATATTAGATGAATAGGGTCCAATATTTTCTATATTTTTCATGGCGGTGTGAGCACCACTCTATTTACTAATACACTGGCAAGAACAAGGAAATCTATAAGAAACAAGGCAAAAAAGAAGGAGGAATATGAATAGGAGGTTTGTAGTTCTTAACAAGTTTACCTTTCTATAGCAGAATCCTCTATTGGAGAATCCTCTGTTGCTGCCCATATTGAATCTCCCCTTACAAGGAAGACCGCATCTCTTCTCAGTGGTCAACCTAAAGAAGAATTCCTTGTAAATCCTATCAAATAACCAGAGGTTCATAGCATTGACTCTTTAGAATCTATAGCCTTCCAAGGTCTTAATATTTCTTCGAATAACATGGCTCATTTAGAAAGCACTGATGAGAACGAGTAGAAACTTGTCACATTTGAATTTCCTATCAGAGAGACTAGGGAAGCCACTCAGATGAAAAAAATTCCTCCCTCGGCCTTGCCTAACTTTTGTGGTGCCTGTAGTGAAGATCCTGATGCCTTCTTATTTGAGTCTGATGTACTTTGTAGGAGCTATGACTATTCTTCCAATGCTCAAAAGATGAAATTGTTTCTTGCTACATTGAAAGATGAAAATCTCAGGTGGTTTATGGGGTTGGGATAAAAATCCATTGCAACTTAAGACGACATGAAGAAGGTGTTTTTGAAAAAGTAGCAGGATTACTGAAAAATGAGGGATCTCACAGAAGAAATATTTGGCATGACCTAGAAGGAAGGGGAGAGCCTTGAGGATTTAGTGGAAAGATTCCAATACAATTTATAGAGATCTAATATGAATCAATTGGACAAAGAGACCAAGAGGACCATTTTTCTTAGGGCCATCAGACCAGAATATCTGGAGGTCTTAAATCTAATGGGAGCAGGCGATGTATCGAAGCTGAGTTATGATGATCTGTGTGAGCTTTGTAAAAGATATTCAAGAGGAAAATCCAAGGTTGGAGGTGGACCAAGAGGTCCTTCTTCGAAGCTTGTCAAATCAGTTGCTGGAGCTAGAGTAACCAGAGCGTAAATGGGTAATTTATTTGAAAATTTTAAAACTGATATTCTTAACACTTTATCTTCACAATTGGATGTTTTACAGGCTAAGAAGAAACAAGAGAAATAGGATGAATTGGAGAAATATTTGGTGGTGTGCTGCTCCAAATGCAGGAAGAAACATGCTCTAAGGGAATGCCCTGTTGATAGTATCAAGGTATGTCGAATTTGTGAGGCTGAGCATTCCACTGATCAATGTCCTTCTCTACCTGAAATTAAGGAAGCATATGTAGCAGATCAAGGAGTTGCCAATGCACTTTATGTAATGGCACCTCAGATACCATGGCAGCCACGTCCTACAGGTATGTCACAGTCAAATTTTCAATTTCCTTATGCTCAAAATCAGATGTGGAATGTTCCAATGCCTTGGCAGCCTTGGCCTCCTCAACAGCCTTGGCACGGGAACTATTCTTATCCAGCTATACAAATTTTCCCACATCAAAACTTTTATTCACGAGCCACAGCGCAACAAATGATAAAACCACAACAACAACTTCAATTGACTTCTCCACCAAATCAACCTCGTCCCATGCAAATTCCTGCTCAACCAGTGTCTAACCCCAACAATAAAATTGTCTGATCCACTCACAACATCAGATTGGTCACTTATCCCACTTTTCCTACCTACTGTATTGCATCCCAACTGTTGCAGGAAGTTTTTGTCCCTGTTTTATAGGAATTTCCTATGTCTCTGCAAGAAATTCCTATTCCTGTGTTATAGGAGCTCCCTGTACAGTTGCAGGAATTACTTGTGCAGCTGAAGGAAATCAACCTTAGGTCGGGAAGAGTGGTGAATCAGCCTGAAATAATTGAGCAGATTGTAGAGGAAGATACCTTAGAGATGCATGTAGAGGAAACCACACCTGAATCGGAAAAATCATCTACCTCAAGGCCACAAGAACCTTCTTCATCTCATATAATCCAGCCTCCCTTTCTAGAGAGATTGGAAATGGAAATCAAAGAAAAACAACCTAATTTTGATGTTGTATCTGAACTAAGAAACAAGTGCATCAAGACCCCATTGCTGCAAGGAATAAAGGAGATCCCAATATATGCTAAAATAGTGAGGGAACTATGTACGAAGAAACCAGGGAGGCAAAAGAAAGAACCCTCAACCATTCAAGTAGATGGAAAGCTTGCAATTTTAATTTCTACCGGATTTGTTACTGAAAAATATGCAGATCCTGGAATCCCTGTGGTTACCACCTTTATCAATGGATATCCCATAAAGAACACTTTGATTGATTTAGGTGCAGCCATCAATGTGATGAATTTGGAAACTTTTTTGCATATAGGATCCTTTGAATTTTTACCCACTCCTACCATGTTAGAATTAGGAGATAGGTCTAAGGTAAAACCAGAGGGTGTTTTATAAGACATTTTCATCTCATTAGATTCCTAGGAGTATCCTACAAATTTTTATGTTATTCAACCTAAAACTAACTTGGGAGGGCACCCATTAATCTTGGGGAGACCATGGTTAGCTACAACTGATGCCTACATAAGGTGTAGATCTGGAAACATGACTATCACTCATGGGGCTAAAACAAAGCACATTAACTTGTACCCCCCTGCTAAACCCCTCTTGAGATCAGAAAACACACAATGGGTTGAAGAAGAGGAAGAAGAACATGATTCAGAATGTACTTTACCATCTTTAACAATAACCCAAGTCATGAGTCTTAAGGAAAAGTCTGAAGAAGATCTGATAAATTGTTCTATTTCTAATATTGATTTCCCGCAACAATTAGAAGGACAATCTAGTCATAATATAGATATCATTACTAATTTGCAGGATTTTTATGAACATAGTTTAGCTTTTGAATTACATTCAACACTCTTGTCTGCATTTCCTGGATATTCAATGTCTGAATGGGGGAGTAATGTCTTATCACCCTAGTAATTCTTAGGTCATGGGATTTTGGTTTACAATTAAAGAAAACCAGGGGTAACCAAGAACCTCTTTTGAAATCTATGATTTAGCCTTCCTAAATTCCGGAGAGGGATCTCTCCTCAAGATTTAGATTGATTTTTTGTTATAATATTTTAGGCTAGGTATTATTGGACAATTTGTTTGTTTGAATGTTTGGTGGGAATAAAAGGTACTTCAAGGTAAACCACAAAGGGATCTACCAGACCATTGGGCCATGGAGTCAACTTCTTGGTAAGCAGAGCTAGGAAATAAGGTCAAAAGAGAAAATGTACTAAGGGCAGGGTAGATTACCTTCAAAGGGTTTTGAATAGGCTTTTTGATGAAATGGAAAGATATGAACAAAAGGGAAATTAATAATCCTTAAGTTACAGAAATGAAGATGAAAGAAAGGGGTCAAACAGGGACTAAGAGCATTTAAGAATTCTTAAGTCCGGTTATCAACAGAAAACATATTAATAATTAACTAGTAAAAAACAAGGAGCTTTTGAGACTAATCCTGTATAAATACTCCTAGTCAATCATTCAAGATAGAAGACATATAAAGGTATGTATGTAACTTTAGAAAGATAAATAGTGAAAACAGGAAAATAATTGACTTATCTTATCAACACAAGAATCCTGAGTTATGATGTCTTTTAGTCTTAGTTCCAGTCCGATGCTTTACAAATCGACTCACACAAACTCCAATGTATTCAGCAAAAATGTCTATAGTAGTCTTGACAAATTTTATTCCACCCAAAATACTTCAAAGAGTGAAGTATTTATACAAATTCTAAACTAAAATACCTTGAAAAATATCAAGATTGGTTTACAA
This sequence comes from Pinus albicaulis, assembly GCA_034641835.2. Classification (NCBI taxonomy): domain Eukaryota; kingdom Viridiplantae; phylum Streptophyta; class Pinopsida; order Pinales; family Pinaceae; genus Pinus; species Pinus albicaulis. The sequence continues at coordinate 46,482 of JAXQQM020082447.1, read as the reverse complement.
AATATCTCAAATTGTTTTACATAAATAGAACTTAATAAAAGGACACTAAAAACTAATGAACCTATTTGGCACTATACTCATGGATATATGATGACTAAGAAGAGAATTCTAATTTGATCTCAACTCTTAGTTGATGATGAGGCATCCAAGTCACTAACTGTTTCCTTTCTTTATGCATTCTGCTCCAGAAATTCTGCAAACTTGGGGTCCAATGATATCTTCTTATTTCTCAATCAGAAATATATATGTAAAAAGTGAAATAAGTTATTGTGGATGAATATGTTGGTGAGATAAACCTCTTTCAGTTTCCTAAAATTCCTCTCCAACTGTGCACAATAGTCTCTACAACACGATGTGTAAAACAAAGTTTTACAGAGTCTGAAAAATAGGCTGTAAAGATGTGCATGTATCTTTCATTCTGAACTAACTGTGCAAACAGTGAGATAGGTGATTGTATATGGGTCCCTTAGGAACAAAAAAATCCTTCATTTTTGTAAGATGTATTTCTAATTGGCCACAATCGTCTCTACAAAAGTATAACTTAACAAGAATTTTCTGCAAAGAGAGATTTCAAATATTGTTTAATATTTCCCAATACATAATGGATGTTAGAAAAGTGACAGAGGATTTTGTAGTTGGACACTTTAAGAACATAAACCTCCTTCATTTTTGAAAAATTCATCTTGTATTGGTCACAATAGGTTCTGCAAAACAATGACTTATACATGAAATTTCTGCAAAAATGTTCCTTGTTGTTATGATTTCATCTTTTCACCTTTCTGTTCTTTTAACTATATTACTTTCACTTTGGATAAACTTCGTTGTTGGTAGTGAAAGTATTTTCATCTCTGTTAACAATTACTGACTCTACTTTTACTTTTATTGTTTTACCTTGACTGCTTTGTAACTTTGTTTTAACTTTCACTCTGATTTTTACCTGATACACTTTAACCACTGATACTCTTTCACTGTCCCTATGAATTCTAATTTCACATTTACCATTCACTGTGCATATTTAATCATTATGATATCTCTCTGACTTGATTTTATTCTTTCTTTGTATACAAATTGTTTGTTGAATGAAGCTTTTTAAATTAAAATCTAATAATTTGGAGCAAACAATTTTGTAAACTAGTATTGAAACTGTTGGCCCAAATCCATATTCTGATAATAACCTACAAAAATAAACAATTTTTTAATGAAATCCAGGTCTACAGGGAGGTGATTGAAGGTTTTTTTAAAAAACTATGGAATGAGATCTGCTTGTGGAGGTGTAACTCTACTTTTTTAGGCATTTTTAGACTTACTTTAGCAAGTTTAGATTGTTTACAGGAGTAATTTACTTTAGGAGAGGGATAATTGAGAAAATTTGGTTAAGGATAATCTCTTTTTGGTTTTCTGCTCAATTAGGTTTATCAAACAAATTTTGAGGGTGTGGAAACTGGAATAAAACGGAAAACAGGGGTTTTCTGAGTTTGTTTGACTGAGAAATAGGGCTTCAGGCATATTCATAGTTTCAACCCTTTAAATCTTTGAATTTTGGTCTTCGGAGCTTAGAAATGGAGGAAACTAGGCTTTAAAAGACTGGCTGCAGAACACAGAGCTCCCTCAATTTGCAGGTATTTTGATGTTTTGACAGGGTTTCTAAAGCTTCTGTGGTTGAATTTAGACTTATGTTGATTTTGTTGGGGCCGAAACAGTGTACTTTGTTATGTCAACAAGGTATCTTCAGTAGAAACTGGATCTTTGACGTTGCAGAGGGTAGCTTTAATGGTCTTTCAGTCACAATGGTAAAGTTTAGCTTCGGGGCTATAACTTGGTCAACGGAGGCTCGAAAAATTTTAAAATAGTCAGGGCGGGAGTTTAACCAGTCAGGAATGCAACTAACAGATATAAAAATGATATATTAAATTTTTAACCTTAATAAACATCATCATATTCGACGTTTATTATAAGTTCATTCAAAGGTGGGAGGCAGATTTGGAATTTTTAATGTGAAAAACTGCTGGCTGTTTTCATGTTCGTTTGGGATGGTAAGCGGTTTAAAGCTTTTGGAATGCGATCAAATAATAATCCAACACATAACATAGAGTGGTTTGATGAAACAACCTTTTATCGCGCAACTTTTATAAAACATCGCACGATCAGTTTCAAAGCACGAAACTGAACGCGCTTCGTTGGATCTGCTTTGTTTGAGTGAATGGTTAGGATTGGATTTTGAAGTAGCAGGGAACAACAAGGTGGGACCGGGCTTCAAGATGGGCCATTGATTTTATATCAAAGATCAACGGTTATAAATCAGCGCGATGGGAATGGTGGGGCATAGGGTCGGTTTGATCGTGCTAAGTGTGGACCATTAGATTAGGTCTATAAATATGATCGTAGGGTGATGGATGAGCGTGAGGGAACTGGGTTATTTGATTGGATAATAAGGCTTTTTATATATATAAGTATTTTATATATATGGAGTGGAATGCATGGGGGCGTGTTAATAGGATTTTAACCAAGGTTTAATATGCACGTTGTAAAGAGGAAAATATATACATAAGGTTTATGCTGTGTGGAGGGAAGATAAAGGGGTAGTAAATCAAAGGTTTAATGTAATCAAAATTTGGTTAGAAACAATATATGAAGCATCAGAAAGGGTTTTTAATTTTCATTTGATACATCGTATTCCGAAACTTTCCTTTATATCTTATTATATAGTTATTCCAAGCCAATTAGGCTAAATAACTATAGGGGAGTCAGGATATTTCTTTATGGATAATTTTCATGTCAAAGGGGTAGCTTAGGGATTTAATTTAAACATGTGCATAATAACTTTGACATAAAAAGCTTATAATAAGGGGTTTTTTGGGATAATTAATAGAAAGGAGTTATATTAATAGGAATAGGATTTTATATAGGGAGTTAATAGAATAATGTAGGTGTTAATATGAAAAGGGAAAGTGAATACTCAAAATATACAATTATAACCAAGAAATTGAAGATTATAACCAAGCTTTCATTGTAATAATTTCATCACTTCAACTTAGGATAAAATGCCATTTTGAGGGTTTTATGCTTCATGAGATGTAGGAAGTTAATAAAATGAGTTTTTTAAGCATCATTAAGTAAAAATGAGGTCTTTACTTATGATTTTTCATGGTAATTAATGCATGAATGGAAAATGATGTGATTTCTGGGATTAATATAGAAACTTAACACTTTCAAATAATCAGTCATTGAGCCTTAGGTCCGGTCCCAACAGAAGTCAGGGAAATGCCCTAAGCCTCTCTGACTAAAAATCTAGAATGTTAAATAGCTATGGGGAAGGGAAATTAGTTATTTGTAGCCTGGTGAAAAATATTTACAATGGATTTCCTACCTTCTTCTACCTACCCAGTCATATCTTCTAACATTTTTTCTTCTATTTTAATCAAGTGCATTTGAGCTAGCAACCTTCAAAACATTTATTCTTTTTTGAAAGTAGTAAAATTTATCTAATTCTAACTTATTTCCTCCAAGAATCTAGATTAAATTGTTGGATTCTTTTATTCTCTACCTAACTATTAAATTGTCATGATTAAACTGTATGACAATTCTTTATTCACTATCTACAACAAGTAAAATTGAAACATGACAAGTTAAGATTAAATTGTTCAACTCATCATGGATTATGGCATTTATTGACACTCTGCCATAATCAACTGCAAAAAGTAAAAGTAGTGGCATTTAGACTTGCGTACTTTCATGTTTTATTCATCTTTTTTCTTTTGGGGTATATTATTTTTTCTAAGTCCTTTGATTTTTCTCTTAGGACTTTTTACCCTCTTTTTTATTTTTTATTTTTGATTTTTGATTTTTTTTACAAAATGTGGTAAAATAACTTGCAGAAAGCAAATTTTGCACATATTTACACAACTATCATCAATCAAGTCAAAATTATGAATCCTATATTTATAGGTTTCTTAGTATAAATTTTCCCTGAAAAGTATTTAAACATTAATTCCGCCTTTACTCCTGAACAAGAAAAGCAATTAATACAAATATTGAGAAATTTTTCAGACACATTTGCATGGGAATATACTGATATGAGAGGAATTCACCCAAACACATGCATTCATCACATTTATATAGAAGAAAATGTTAGGCCCATAAGAGAACCACAAAGGAGGATGAACCCTGCTTTAAGAGAAATTATAAAAGATGAATTACAAAAGTTGTTAAATGTAGGATTCATCTATCCTATTTCAAATAGCCAGTGGATATCCCCACTAGTCATTGTCCCCAAGAAAAATGGTAAATGGCAAGTGTGCATATATTATAGGGAATTAAACAAAGCTACATTAAAAGACCATTTCCCTTTACTGTTTATAGACCAAGTACTGGACACTTTAGCAGGGAAAACATACTTTCCTTCCTAAATGGATTCAATGGATATAATTAGATTAGGATAGCTCCACAGGATTAGGAAAAGACAAAATTTACATGTCCCTGGGGTACCTATGCATACAATGTCTTACCATTTGGTCTATGCAACGCACCAGCCACATTTTAGCGGGCATTCCTTGTTATTTTCTCTGATCTTTTGCATGATTTTGTAGAAGTTTATATGGATGACTTTACAATTATGGGTGATAATTTTGAAGAATCTTTACTTAACCTTGAAAAATATTTGCAAATATGTAGAGAAAAGAATATTTCGTTAAGTAATGAAAAATGTTTTATGATTATGACTGAAGCTATTGTTTTGGGTCATCATGTTTCTACTGCAAGGATTCAAGGTTGATCCAGCAAAGATTGAGATTATTGTAAAACTACCCCCACCAACTAATCAAAAGGGAGTTACAAGTTTTATTGTACATGCAGGCTACTATAGGAGGTTTGTTGAAAATTTCACAAAGTTAGGCTCTCCATTATTTAAATTGTTGACTAAAGAATCTGAATTTCATTGTAATGATGAATGTAAAGCTACATTTGATAAAATCAAGGAAAAAATTTCTTCAGCACCTGTCTTACGAGGCCTAGGTTGGAATCGGCCTTTTCATATTTCCACTGATGCCTCTGATTCAACAATAGGAGCACTATTGGGTCAAAACGAGGATCATGTCACCCATGCTATCTATTTTGTTAGCAAAAATTTAACTTCTGCAGAACTGAATTATACAGTGACTGAAAAAGAGTTCCTTGTTGTAATTTATGCTATTAATAAGTTTAGACATCACATCATGGGTTATGAATTTTTTGTGCACATAGATCATTTTTTTATTAGTTATCTCGTCAATAAACGAATCACTAATGGCAGAATTACTAGGTGGTTGTTTCTGCTGCAGGAATTTGACATCACAGTAGTGGATAGGCCAGGAAAAGAAAATTAGGTATCTGATTTCTTATCTATGCTTAATCATGCAAGTGAGTATGTTCCTGTTAATGATAAATTTCTAGATAAAAACCTGTTTTCCATCTCTGTTAAAACACCTTGGTTTGCAGACATGGCCAATTATCTTGCTACAGGAAATTTTCCACCTTACTTTTCATCTAATCAGAAAAAGAGAATCATTAGGAAAAGGGTTGATTATTCTTGGATTAGGGGAGATCTTTTTTTCATAGGATTTGATTTGATTATTCACAGGTGAGCCAAAAAATATGAGATCTATGACACATTAAGAGTCTTCCATGATGAACCATGTGGAGGACACTTCGCAGACAAGTAGACAACTTACACGATCCTTCGTCCAAGTTATAACTGGCCAAACCTCTTCAAGAATGCAAAGGAGTATGTTCAAAAGTGTGATAGCTGCTAAATAATTGGGTGGCCTGTGTAATCAAATGAAATGCCTTTACAGCCACAGGTTCTCATAAAACCACTCGAGAGGTGGGATCTTGACTTTGTAGGTCCCATCAACCCCCCATCCAAAGGTATGAAGAATATTTTAGTTTTTACTGATTATGTGACAAAGTGGGTGGAGGCAAAGGCACTACCTAGAGCAACAGAAACAACAATGGAAAAGAAAAATTTATTTGATATTTTTGTAAGATTTGGAGTACCTAGGGAAATAGTTGTTGATCAAGGTGCTAAGTTTTTGTCTAAGATTATGCAAGAAATTGTGCAAAAATATCAGATTACCCACCAGAAGTCCACCCCTTATCATCCACAGGCCAATGGAAAGTGGTATCAACCAACAAGGTGCTGGAAACAATCCTTACCAAAAAAGTTCAATTACATAAGAAGGATTGGTTTGGCAGACTTCTCGAGGCCTTCTGGGCTTACTAGATCACATGGAGGGATACCACTGGCTTTTATCCATATGAACTAGTGTATGGAAAAAAAATTTTGCTGCCCATTGAATTTCACATCAAAACCTTTAGAATGGCATCAGAATTGGGTATGAACTTCGATGAAGCACAACAACAGAGAATCTTACATCTCAACGAATTAGATGAGATTAGGCAAGATGACTTTCAGCATACTGACTTGATCCAAAAACAAAGGGATAAATGGTGTGAAAAATACATCAAAAAGAAGCAGTTCAAAGAGGGAGACTGGGCATTGTTGTATGATTCAAAATTTAAAAACTTTAAAGGGAAATTTAACACACATTGGTTAGGACCCTATGAAATTGAGAAAGCTTTTGATAATGGATCTGTTTGGATTAAAACTATTGATGATGAGAATGTTACCTTCTTAGTGAACGGGCATAGACTCAAGTTGTACCAAAAACCCTAATCCAAGGAGGAATTTGTGAAGGAATTTGTGAAGAAGAAAGAGCTGGAGATGGTAAGGGAAGGGATCCTTCCTTCCACTATCTCTTCCTGATTTTCCTGCTAATGTAGTGAGCTCACTCTGTTCCTCCTTGTGCTTGATAAACCATGAGAGGAATGTCTATTGGGTATAGGTTTATTCTTTTTTTGGTCCCAATGGACTATTTACGGGAAAAGAACCCCTTGGAGTCTTATTTTTCAATATTTCAGACTCTCTAAAATTGAAATATGGTAAGCATGGACTACCCTATGCTCGTTAAAAACACAGGTCAGTAGATCCCTTGGGATCCTTTCAATAAATTTGTTTATCCAGTTAATCTATGGATTGCTTGTGTTGGACTGATGTGGGATTTCTTAAGGCCTTCCTTCCAACAATTTTGGCTCATTGACATCAGCAAATTAGCTGGGTACAGGATTAGAGTCTTGTGATGCCTTGAAGCTTGTATGCCCCAATGATAAGCTATCTCACCATTCACTAGTACAAAATGGCTAATTAGTTACTAAAAAAATGACTAAAATTTGCGTATAAACGACTATTTTTCGGCCGGTGACCAATAGTAGCTAATTTACAATATCTTATAACGCGACCAACTTTTGGTCATTTTTAGATTAGTCATTAATTGGTTATCTCAATTTTGTTCTAGTTGTATATTTGGTCATTAATTTAGTCACTGATTTAGTCATTAATTCAATCATTGATTTGATCATTAATTTAGTCATTGATTTAATCTTTGATTTGGTCATTAATTGTCACAATTAATGACCAAATATACAACAAAATATATTACTATATGATCGCCTGAGAAAACCAATTAATGACCAAAGAAATATGACCAAAATGTTGGTCGTGTTATAAGAAACTGTAAATTAGCTACTAATAGTCATATATATGCAAATTTTAGTTATCGTTTGAAACCATTAATGACCGAAGAAATATGACTAAATTTTAGTCGTGTTATAAGATACTGTAAATTAGCTACTAATAGTCGTATATATGAAAAATTGAGTCGTCATTTGTGGTCACAAAGTTATCATTTGCAGTAGTCATTTATTCATTGTATAAACGACTAATTTAGTAGTTTATGTTCATTTCATTTACTTTCATTAAAAATCATTATAAATGACTAATTTAGTAGTATATTAATTTTATTTGTGTTCATCATTAATCAATATAAACTACTATTTTAATAGTTTTAGATTGATTTTATGTGTTCATTATTAATCAAAATAAATTAATTAGTATGATTTTGCAACTAAATTTTAAAAAAAAAATTGTCATACAATTTACATGTTCATCTAATATGAAAACGAAAAATTACATATGTTAATTACAATACCAAGTAATATCAAGTACAACTATAAATAATTCCAACCACATAAATTATATTATATAAAATGTCAAAGTATTACAATATGAGTTTCCAACTTAATTGTGGTTGGAGTACAATTTACAGATAAAATATTGTTCATCACTTCAAAACATTATCATTATCTTGCCAAGGAATTGCAAGAAAATTCACCAACTCTGAAAACTTGACCATCAATATTTATGTGTGTGTCTTATGTGGGATATTGGCTCTACGGGTACCACTAGACCAGTACACTTCTCTCTCTTTGTCACTCTAGTGTTATTGTTCCCCTCTTTCTTCAATCGTTGCTTCTTACCATCAATATTGAGTCCATTTTCTGCAAAAAGAAAACAAAAAAAATTACAATGAAGAGTATAAGACGTGAAATTCGATGAACACTGGAATATAAACTAAATTAGACTATAAATTATTTATACTATATATACCTCAACATCAACAATATTGTTAATGTCATTTTTCCCCATAAAAACAAGAAACTCAAACAAGTTTTCTTTAGTTGGGAAATAGTGGCCACTATGTGGCCAGATGATCTGTATAAACAAAGCAAATAAAATGTTACAAATAAACAAAACAGAGCTAGCAATTTCTACTAAGAATGTCTCATGCTCCACTTCTGTAGTTGTATCGTTTTCTCTAGTTATCTCTAAGAAGCAGTGACACTTTAACAATAAAACTAGTTAGTAAAAATATAATGGGTGGAGCAAAGTTTTGCTCACACAAGATTACAGCAAGAAACTAAAAAAGACTAAGACAAGACTTTGTAAATTGTGATACGAACCGGGAATATAGCTTCAATATAGTAATATTCAATTATCAACATACTATTCCAAGGGAAAAGGAATCCAATTCCCATAAGCCAAAAAATTATGTATGCCCCTTGTTTTCCCTGTAGTTAATTGAGAAATATTAGCACACGCAATTTCCATTTAGAATATCTAAAATGATTCTATAAATATTCAAAGAAAACTCAAGGTTACTCATTCATTTTTCTCTGATGCAGACAAAACATAATATGCTAACTTGTTTTTGAGCTAGAGAGTTCTGTAATTCATCGTGTCCAAAATCATTGTTTATTGTCATGACTGTTTTTTTTAGTGATCAGGCAAAGAGCCTATATTTGATCAAAAAACATATTTTTTAGAATGTATTTCATTTTCTAATTTAAAGCTAGATTTCCTTCCAGTTTATGACGTTCAAACAAACTAGAATCGTTTTCCTTTAACAAGTCACTGTTGTAATATACTACTAAACATACAACTACGTAATGAAGTTATTAGTGGTGGAATACTAATAAATCGCAAATATAGGCAAGAAATATTACCACTATGTCCTAGACATGCCTAGTCTTTATCATCTTGGTTGGAAATATTACTTCATGAAAACAACATATTCGACAAAGAGAACTTTTATAAAACTAACCAATGCTAGTGTATCCAACAACAATAACATTTCTATTGGCATGCCCTCAAAATGTGTGGAAGTATCAAATAAGTGTAGTGCCCTTCCCTGTAAGGTTAAAGTTTGGCAATGGAATATATTGTCCCTTAGTCTAATCAGGTTTTAACTTGCCTTTGATAACTTAGATAGAATGGGAATCCAATATATAACAATGATAGAAAGCTTTTATTCAATCACACTTACCTAGATCCTAAACAAGCATTAAAGCATTATACAAATCCAAGAATGTCTCACATTCCACCAGGAAACAAAATTTCTAGATTTTGATTGTAAACCTTGAGGCTTTCTCAAATTTGTAAACAAGTAACATCATAAATATTTTTCCTTAGTTCCCAAACCTTCTTTTGTGTGCAGCTTGAGAAAATATGTGCGCACATATCACAATATAGCATGTTGTGAAGTACATTTACATGAAACCAATCATTCAAAATTTTATATTCTATCAAGATTGAGGCATGTGTTAAATGCCCATTATCTGCACCTTTGTGCAATGGTGCCATTAATAATTTGAAGGTTCTTGGCTTGCTAGTATGATCTAATTATTTCTTTGTGCAAGGTGTTTTTTCACTCCTATTTTTAAAATTGTTATGTTTATGAACAGTATATAGATACAATGGATGCTTCGAATAATAAAAGAGGCAATTATTTTTCCATCAAAAGAATTCAAGTATTTGCATATGGTGTAAATATAGTAGTTCTATTGGTAGTACTTAGGGTCAACCAAAACGGTTATTTTGCATGCATCAAAAAAAGTACAAAGTGATAATAGGAAGGACTCATGCGAAATTTTCTAATCATACATGTTGAATCTACAAGTGTTAATGTTGTTGTGCTCAATTTCTTATTGGGGTACCTATCAGCTGACAAAGTTTGTACAAATGTTTGAAATGAAAATAAGTTGTAACAAATAACATAACACATAACATTTTTAGCACTTGCTTCTTTTTCTTTGCAAATCCAAACATGTCTCGGAGCAAATTATGTTAGCTATGTCCAAATGATGCCAGATTTTGTTTTCCATTTAAATTTCCAATTCAATCCTATGTATCATTATCCAAGAAATTTGGGTCCTTCAGAGGAAATGACAAATGTGTGTGTGCAATACAATTTAACCATACAAATTTGTCATATTCTATAATGAAAATTGTTAAAAGCACAATGAAGTTGTGAAAAATTGGGGAAAATAAAATTATTTACAGATAAAACTAAATGTTTCCATGTAAAAAGTAACCCAATATAAATGTGCATATTTATAAGTGTCTGGATAATGCATCTCAAGGGTAATGCAACTCATCCTCATATTGGAAGCCCCTTTAACACACACATACACATACAAACACATGTGGGTCAAGGAAACATCTTTTCCACTAAGGTAGGTGTCCCATGAATGCCACTTTCTCAAAGACATCCCTAAAATACCATTGAAGGGGTACCTTATAATATAATGAGTTATCCAAGTGCATAATATTATAGTATTAACACTCCAATACTATAATTTAATGTAATCAAGTTTACAATATATTAAACTTTACTAAAGAGTTATTAATCATAAATGTCATCAATTAAGAGGTGAAGATAAAACCATAGAACTTATTGCAAAGAAATGAACTCTATTATCATGGACTTTAAATGAGCATGTTTACTTATGAGCCCAAACCATAGAGGGAACTTTGGGAGTGACTGCAAAACTTTCCTAGAGCTTTATGGTTATTCCTCTAGGCAAAGGTCAATTTCTAAGCCTTCTACTAAAGCTATTAATGCCAAGAACACCACAAATATTGGGGTGTTTACTATTCACTAACTAGTCAACACATCCCTTGCCTCACACAATGAAGGAATGCCTTGAAGTGGCAATCACAAAGTGTCAGAGATTAAAGGTAGTGCAAACAAAGGCACCTAGGTTATTGCTGGTTTGAGTTTGCTCAAAGGAATTGACATACACAAAGAAACTTGAAAATATGTTAACATGGCTCATATGGAAATAGCTCTATGACTGTTTCTATTAGCAATGGAAGAATCCAAACTACTCTTTAGGGACTAACATGATAGTCCAAGCACAAAAAATAATGGCTTAGATGTGTTCTTAGGGGTATGGTAAAGTAATATTCTTGGATGTACTCATAGATAGATCGGTAGTTAACACATTTCAATCAAGATCACTTAGGCCAAAAACAAAATATTTCCTTTGGACCTGAGGTAGCATGACAAGTGTTCAACAAAATATTTAAACAAAAAGTATTTAACGAAAAAAATGGTAACAATGGAAATGTTAGGGGACCTTAATTTGAGAGGGCTTTGAAATCAAAGCAAGCTTTAAAATTATTGTCAAGTATATCATATGGAAAACCTTAATATTTTGGGTGAAATTTCTTGATTTTATAGTAAATAAAAAGCAAAAATTAGAGCAACAATAAATTTGTTTGCACAAAACCAACTTGATGACCATTATCTATTGTCTAACATATGCAAAGACACTATTCTAATTTTGGTGTTGTGCCTAGAAAAAGGAGTGATGGGAAAACGTGTGTTTTCATCCTCAGAGACTATTTCTTTCAAGGTTTAGGTCTCAAATAAACCCCTCCACTTCAAATTATATAATTTTTAATCAAGTTTACAATATTTAAAATTACCAAAGAGTTATTAATCATAGGTGTCATTCATTAATGGGTCAAGAAAAAACCACAAAACATGTTGCAAATAAATTCCCTCTATTAGCATGGACTTTAAATGTGCATGTTTCCTTACGAGCCCAAGCTACAAAGGTCACACTGGTAGATTTATTTGAGCAAGAGGTCACAAACCCTTTCTATGAATCACATGCATTGAAGTCTTATTCACAACACCTATATTAGAATTGTACAAGTGGATCTATTCAAACTGGAAAAAAAATTACTATGAAGTGTATCTATACTCCGAAGGTTTCTTTATTATTTAATTTTCTTATCTCGATTACTGTCCCAAATATTTTGAAGAGGGTCCTCTATGGAAGAGAAAATCCTTTTGTTATCCCACGGTTCCCACACTTCAACCCAACCACTATGTTTGTCACCAAAATGGAAATTTGGTTTCATCTCATTTTCCAATACTACTTTGGAATTTATCAGTGTTTGTATATATTGTTAATACTTAGGGAACAAATTAAAAACAAACCTTGAAAATATTAAGTTTGGTTTTTCACATATACTTTACCCAATCACTTCTAGAAAAAATCAAATATGATTGATGAGACAAACCAAAATCATGACTAGTTTTGCATACTAGACATCTACCTTATTATCATTAACATGGGAAACCTAGACACAACCTCAAAAGGACTACTTAGCAAGGTTAAGAGGACCAATATCCAGTATATCCAAAAAAATAACTTCATGCAATTGGAACAACACTGCACAAAAGCATGAGGGCCTTCTTTGCCACTTATTCCTATGCTATTATCTTTGTTGTGTATTACCATATTTTGAAACATGATTTTGGATTTGACTCTTAATAATGGACAAATTGAACTTTGTGCATCTTAGTTCACAACTTCATGCCATGCTCCTTGGAAATTTTGATGTATGTTGATATGATCCTATGATATTGTTGAATATGTTATTTTCAAGTCTAGAAAATATGATCAAACACAGTTTCCAATCAATTGAGAATTGGTTCTAACTATAGTTATAATCATTAATGTTTAGCTCTATCCTTACTCCACGTAGTACAAATATTTGGGGATTTTAACTTTGATAGGCAATGGTGTCTCTAACTACCATTTTGATCATCCAGCCTCCCATTTGCAATCTTAAATCCACTTAATGGTCAATGCTCTAATCCATCCTCTCAAAAGACATGGTAACAATCCTAACAATTTGTTGAGTGTTCATGATTTAAACTTACAAGCAAGTCATGACAACTTTGCATTATACAATGGAAACTCTTCAAGTCTTCACAATCTACAACAACAACTTCCCCACCTAGCACTCAAACCTTCAAGTTTTAATCTCGATTCTCCTCCATCCATAGACTACTAAATATTCAATGCTAGGAAAATAATCTTGAAAGAACAAAAATTGGTATAAAAGAACGTGAGATTTGTGATTTTATTAAATGTTAGAATTTTTAATTTTCATGTATAATCTAAAAACAAAGTAAAAAATAATTATTTTTCTATATAGTCCAAACAATCCAATCAACAACTCAGATCAAGGCTACTCTAAAGTAAAGCCTGCCTCCTACAATGCAACCAAACTTACATCCAAACATTCCTTTCCCATGATAGTACTCAATGTTATTGTGTACTATGGTACTTCTAAAAAAATATTATAGATGTTTTCAAATACTCCTTCTGTTTCTTAACCATCTCTTGGAAAAATATCCTGTGATTCCATTTATGGTAACATGATTTGGGCACTAACAGGGTTAATAAAAAAATGACTTATGAACCCAACAATTGCATGCAAATAAATTGAAATTTTGCACAAAAAATTGAAAACATAAAATCAAACAGACTCTATGACCAACAATAGAAGGTAGCAACAACCTTCAAATTTGACCAACCCCTTCAGTTATTGTCAATTGCAAATTTCATTATGGAAACAGACACACTAAACACTATAGTTCAATATGAAAATAAAAAATTTTGTTCCACAATTCATTATAGGATCCTAAAATGAAAATTTGACTATTTATATGATTGGCATGCATCACGATGCAATTTAAAATTTCCAATATATGATAAGTGAACTAAATTATAATAAGTGCTCATGGAATTTGAAGCCTATAAACTATAACTAAATTAAATGTCCAAAAAAACAAACTATAGATGTAATTTTAAAACAAAAATACCATTGGCTTCAAAAGTCAAATTTTGATAACAACACATTTTAGAACATTGAACACTACTAGTAAAATAATCTTGAAAGAGAAAAAATTAGCTTAGTAAGATCTTGGTATAAAAGAATGTCATATTTGTGGTTGCAACAAACAAGATTTCCCCTATTCCAATTTAACTTCTCCACAGTGCAGACATTTTCAGACACAATGTGTTGCATAATCAGATGTAATGATTCTCATCCTTGCAGCCATCTTAAAACAATCATGTATGAAAATTTATATTCCACAAGCTACGACCACTAATAGATTGTGCCATCAATTGCATAATGACTATTTCTTGACCACTAATTAACATGACAAATATCTAGCCTTACTATCTCCCAAAAATTGTGTGGAATAAGATATCTATTTACTCTCGATGACTTCCAAAAGTCTGAGGATGCATCACATAACATGGACTTCCCTCAGCTTGGGTGCCAAGTCTAAGGAGAATATATTCTACCAAATTTGTCCAAGACGGTAATGAATAGCTTATGTTCTCCATGGTCCATGGATTAGCTATTGATAACAGAGGCATTATTGATGAGATGACCCAAAAATGGTGGGTTGGTGATTGCAACCAAGACCAAACCATATTTTCCACATTGTCCCCACATCATTTATGGTATATTCTAGCTCAAATTTACATTTGAGAGATTTGAAGTTCAAGGACAGTCCAATAATCCATTTTGAAATAGCTTGGTCAACACATGTTGAAGTCGAACTTGGAATTTTTTGCTCCCGGGGATAGTCCAAATACAAATGGAATTCACGTCTCAGCCTCTCGAGATGTAGTGATTTAGAATTGCACAATTTCAAGAAGAGATTATTGTGTTTCTATAGTTACACAAAGCTCAGATATTGAAATCAAAAAACTAGTTTGTGGGCCTAGGCACGGAATAAGTATTGGAAGTCTTGGCAGTAGGGATTCAAAAGATATAGTTTGAGACGTGGTTGTTAATGGATCTTCTCTCAATTGAACAAAAAATGAATCAGTACACATAAAAACATGGCAGGGGATTCTGGGTATGGCCAACAAATAATGTTCCAACATGTGAACATGATTAACATCTCAAATCCCACTATTATGGATCAATATTACTGTGCCCCTCCATTGTGATGCCACAATCAGTTAAAACCATGAAACAATCATAGTTTCGTTGTTCAAGTTCACAACGTGACATACATAGACATCACTGGCACTTCGGCAACGAAAGAGGCAATAAAACTTGCATGTAGCTGGACCGTTCCATGTACAAAAATTTTGATGGAGTGTATAAGCCTTCGCTTGGACAACAGAGACCCAACCACTTCTTTATCGGCTAATGTGCATAGTTCTAGCAATGGCCAAGTCATTCCTCCCGTTAATTTCACATCACTAGGCTTGTAAGCATCAAATTAATTTATTACTGGGAGTTATTGGTCATCTCATTAGTTCCGCAATTATCTTCTTCTGTTCCATAGTGGTGAGATGAAGTTGTTAGTTTGAAAATTATTTATAATTACCTTGAAATATGTGAATATTCTACAACTAAAGACAATTCCCTAATGAATATGCATTGGCTATGGAGGAGAATGAGGAGTATGTAAGAATTGAGGACCAAGGTCATGAGGCTTCTGTTGATGGGTAACCCATCACTAAACAACTATGAGGATGATGAAGATTATGATTTTTTTTATAAAAAAGCTTAGTTCAGAAATAAGAAGACTCGGGGTGGGCAATATATCTATTAAAAATTGGAACTAAATGAGCCTATAAGATGTTGAGAACTTATAAGTACTAAAAATTCGTGCTCTCCATCCCAAAATTCTTCCCATGGACACTTTGAGGGTCAAAAAAATCATTATTACCCCCTCAAAACCCACTTTCTCTAATGTTAGTGGCAAAAAGTAAGAAAAATTCAAAAAATTAATAAGTGGTAATTTGCTTATTATTTTTCCAAGTCAAAGGGGCAAGGAAAATGACATGGAAAATTAAGATAAAGTCAAAGGGTGATTGGAGCATCCACCTAAGGTCCACAAGTTCAAGTGCCAAACAAGCCAAGACAAGGAAGGAGCACATTGAATTCTGTAGATACCACAAATTGTTGTAGACCCAACCTCAATCCCCCCTTTATGTTCCACGCATATTCGTTGCAAGAAAGGGAAATTCAAAATACGCTCTGTTAGTTCGAAACTCCACGCAGCAGCCTGAGAATACTCCACACAGCAACCTGTACACATGTTCTGGTAAGTTTTAATTGGAAATTTTCGAGGCAGAGTTATTTCGAAGTTGGACAGTTGGACTCCCCTTAGCCTCTCTCCTGCATCTATTCAACTCAGCCTCCACACAATCTACTCACAATAGACTACAGCTAACACATAGCACCAGAGTGGAGATACACAGACAGTCTATAAAGGATATACACAGCAGTATTGGACACATGTTTGATGGATGAGTTAACTAAGAAATTAGCTAAGATTTTGTGGCAGTCTGCTCCCTTTTCAACTCCACTCATTGCACACATGTATTACTCAGCCAATTCGCACAGTAATTTAGACGATGAGTTAAAAAAAAATTAGCTCAGATTTTGTTGAGTCTACTCCCCTTTCAACTCCACTCATTGCACACATGTATTACTCAGCCAATTCGCATATTAGTTTAGAGGATGAGTTAAAAAAAAAAAATTAGCTCAGATTTTGTTGAGTCTAATCCCATTTTAACTCCACTCATTGCACACATGTATTACTCAGCCAATTCACACAGTAGTTTAGAGGATTTTAGCTCAACCGGCAGAGTATTCTATAGCCAGTCACAAGAACAACAAAATAAGGACAAAAATGCAGAATAGAAAGCCTTCAAACATAGACTAATAGAAATTGCTTTTTGTTACAACACATGCGTACACAATATGATTGAGATTTCGAGTCTCGGGAACAATATTATACTTTCAAACAATGTTTGGTTTGAGATTCAGGCTTGTTAAGACTTGAATATTATACTTTTAATCGATGCTTCGTTTGAGATTCAAGCTTGTTTGGCAAGAGTTGTGCTTGATTTGTCCCATTATCTTTTGTAGCACCAGGTTTCTTGTGAGTGAGCAAGAATGGCTGGCTTAGTTAAATCCGTATTTGCAACTTTCTTGGTAGTTGTCATGATAATGTTGGGCACAGCAGCAGCTGCCCCCAGTCCGACAATGGAAACAAGTGCTGCTTCATTGACCTTATTCCCTTCCCTATTTTCCGTTCTAATCGCCTCTTTCTTACAATTCTTGGCTTCTCTGCTCTTCAAATGAAATGTATTATGGCTGATATTTAGCCCCTATTTTAGGATCATGGAGATTCGGCGCTTAGTTTATTGAATGTTTTGATTGTTTTTCCCTTTTTCGGAGGAAGATTTGAATGCTTTGATAGAATTGTGGATATTAGAGAAGATATTGCTATGTTTTTAACTGTCAAGATGCTTATTTTGCGTTGATCGGATTAATAGTTTGTCTCAATATGGCCCTGGTACCTACCTGATCATGATTTTAGCTTCTTCCTTAGGATACAGTTTTTTTACCAACAAATGGCGATCACATATTTGCAAGATTTTCTTATTAGTCTTCTGCATGTCTAGCCTTAAGTGGCCGCTTTGGAGGCATTGCCATTTAAATGAACTATTCAACAATTTGTGTGTGTTCGTAGGTTCTTTAAACTCCGACGAACTTATTGTTATTTTTTCAACACAATAGAAATGAAAATAAAATCCTAGTCGGGATGATATCGTTACAAGATTTAGATATGAAGGGAAAAGGTTGCCTCTTCTAGTATCCCATGTTTTGTGTCAAGGAAGAATCAAGATCATTAGAGAATTTTTGTTTTCAATATCGAAATCATGGCAGATTTTCTCATCGTCTTCTGCATGTATGGTCTTCAACAGCTGCTTTGTAGATGTTGTTATTTCAACAAAATAAGTCAGCAATTTGCTAATTCTTATCAGTTCTTTAAGCTCTGTCTGTCATTTTTCCAACACAGTAGAGAGATTTACGTAAAATCATGGATAAAAACTCTAGAAGGTAGAAAGATAGAACTAAAAAGTTACCCGTTTTGGTTTTAGCATTCGTCATTTTCTCCTTTGTAAAGGAAGATCAAATTTTCCTTTTTTCTCTAACTCAGGCCATATTTTCTCATCTTAAGCATGTTTTGTTTGTTTTTCAGTATTTAAACTTTCT
This sequence comes from Pinus albicaulis, assembly GCA_034641835.2. Taxonomy (NCBI): domain Eukaryota; kingdom Viridiplantae; phylum Streptophyta; class Pinopsida; order Pinales; family Pinaceae; genus Pinus; species Pinus albicaulis. Next base: position 27,863 of record JAXQQM020082447.1, on the reverse strand, counting down.
CTTCTACTATATTGTCAGTTTTCTAGCACAGTAAAGAGATTCACTGTTTGGATAAACTAGCCATAAGGTAGCCCAAGGGATTAGCTCAACCGGGTAGCCAAAGGGATGTTGTTAGACATGTGGATAGCAAGTTCCCAGGTTGATTCCACATCCATGAAAGTGGGAAGGATCCCTTGGTATCCTCTTGTGGTTTTACTCTGGAAAAATTGGCGAAAAACCTGGTTATAAGGTAGATATTTAAAAGAAAAGTAGAAATTAAAAAAAAAAAAAACAAAAAAACACTCTTTTAGTTCATTTCTTATGTAATTTTATCATATGTCAAGAAAAAGATGATCAAAGAGTTTTCTGAATACCTCACAGCCATAGGTGAACAATGTGCTAGCTAATTTTCTTTTGGAATTTTCACTATAATACCATTTTAATACCGTTTTAGCTCCTTATTTTCAATACTATGTTGTCCAATTTTTCTTTTCTAATTTTATGCTTGCATTCATTGTGCACCGACTGTTGTGCTGAGGTAAATACAGTAATTTCCATTACATTCAAGTTGCTTTAACATAACATTGTGCCAAGGTATTTTAATAATATGTTTTTGACTTGATTTTATCCAACCACGTGAAGTTCATGAGCAAGTGACGCATTCCATGCCACCTAAGAAGATTGAGATCTTTAAATCACTCGAGGACTAGGAAGAATACAATATATTGGTTCATTTAAAGACTGTTGAGAAGTCTTGGTAGCCACATGAATCGGGAATTTTTTCCTGATGCTTCTTTGAGGGCTTCCTTGAAGAAGTTAGAGTTGCAGGAGCGGTCACTTGAATTACCATATGACTATTTAGTTTGATTTGTGGGAGATATGATTACCATGGAAGCATTTCCCACCTACCAAACCATGCTCAACACCTTGGACGGTGTAAGAGATGAAACTGGTGCCAGTCCCACATCCTGGGCAAGGTGGACCTGTCCGAGGAAAATAGACAAGGTGATCTTCTTAATAAGTATCTTTACTTGTGTGGCCGAGTGGACATGAGACAGGTTGAGAAAACTATACAGTATTTGATTGGTTCTGGAATGTTAAGTGACGACACAAGCGTTTAAACTTTACAAACATATGGTCGAAGTATTTTATTACATTTACTAATGGTGTCAACAGGCTCTGGTATTGCATTTTGTAATGCTATTTTACTGGATTTTCTATATTGCATGTTGGGAGCTTTCTGCGGGATATTGTTGATGAATATTATATGACTTCACGTTTTGGCTTATTTAAATCCACGCACAAAAAATAGCCCCTATCTGGGCTTCCTATACACTTCTTTCCAGGAGAGAGCAACATTCGTATCACATGGCAACACTGCAAGATTTTCTAAAGGATGCGGTGATTTGAAATTGGCTCAAATATGTGGAACTATTGCTGCAGACGAGAAGCGCCATGAGACCGCATATATTAAGATATTGGAAAAGCTGTTTGAGATTGATCCTGACACCCTGGTGTTGTGACTTATTATTATATTATATAGTGTTGTGACTGAAATTACAATAAGCAAATGAATTACAATATAAGTCTATGTTGCAACATATTCAAGCACAACAATGAAAGATAAATCTTTCCAACATCTTCAAGCACAATAATGAAAGACAAATCTTCTCAAAATCTTCCCAACATCTTCAAGCACAACAATGAAAGACAAATCTTCCCAAATCTTGACTAGATGAACTGCCTTAGGTATATGTTTGCACCTTTAAGGATAACTGTCAGTATATTTGTTTTTAGTTAGAGTAGCACAACAATGAAAGACAAATGTTCCCAAATCTTGACTAGAAGAACTACCTGAGGTATATGTTTGCACTTTTAGGGATAGCTGTCAATATGTTTGTTTCTAGTCAGAGTATCTTGTATGTTTAGAAAAATTTCTGAATCCATTATTTCGTAATTTAGTAAATCAAATTTTTCATGCTCCTTAAGAAAACTAACAAAAAAAAATTCAAAATAAAACGTATCATTTAAAACCCAATGAACTTGGGAATGCTCTAAATTAACTAACTCTAGATATAATCACACATGGCCGAAGATTAAAACTGAAATGCACTTAGATCATGGGTAGAACAAGTGGCAGGGCAATGTGAGACAGAATAATCAAGACATTGATTTCATCAAGAAACAAGGTTTGAAAAAAGTATCTCGTCATCGGTTTCGGACTCATCACTGCCAGAAGCATCTTGATCATCGTTTGGGCTGGACACATCTGTCAGCTGATTTTTTTCATCGTTGCCTGCCGTTGATTGAGTTAAGGCTTCAATTTCTTCCTGGTCCTCATTTTCTTATTAAAACCATACGTTTGTATATTTTCGCTTTGATACAGTTCAACCAGAGCCACAGATATCCAGATAAAAAACTAGACAGAGTTTACAAAACATCGAAACACAAAGACCAGGGACAGTTACCAGCATAGAGCTCTACCACCAACTAGATTATTACAAAACCAAAACATAAGACCACTTGCAGACAAAAATAAAACCTAGGGCAGCATCATATTTCCTATCTCCTTTAGCTGCCACCGTCAAAACCACCACCACCATAGCGAGATCCACCATCACTATAGTCGCCACCACCACCATAACCACAGTTGCCATGATCATCGCTTCCATTGTAACCCCATCACCGCCGCCCACACGGTAGCCACGCAAGCCACAACCTCTACTACTGCCCCCATTTCCTCTGGACTGGACTAGGCTGGGTTAACGGTGATGCTCATGGCATCCCTCATCGATTACCAAGGTCATACTGCCCCATTAACCAGTCAGCGCAAATTCGAAACCCTTGGACCAGTTTTTGTTCCAGTGAGGTTGTGGTTCTAATGGATTTTAGTAAAAAGAGTAAAAAAAATTCACCCCACCATTAATTGCATCATGGATTAAGAAATCCCTCGACAATCAATCAATTCATTTTCATGTGATATTGATGGGATAACTTTCTGCTAGCGTTATCCTCCCTAGCATTTCAGGTAGCTAACCCTTTCGGTAGCATTATCCTAGCATTTTGGGTATGGTGGCTAAATCGAGAAAGCTGTGGCTTGCTTAGTGATTCGCATAAGCTTCTCTCAGAAGAAATTTCATTCATTTTCTTAGAGAGGTAGGGGACTAAATAAATCCAGGTATCTTTCTATCTGTTGAACACACCTGTCCCCATTAGGGCATGAAAGAAGTTGGCAGAAAATCAATCACAAAAAGCATTCCCGGTCGCTAACTAACTTGTTCCAGGGAGGACCAGATCTGATAAGGCTCCGGGGCGGGCTCCTGAACTTCTGGCAATTATAACAAGGCGAGAGTACATATTCAAACTATGCTGGCTGGGATTCTATTTCTCCTCATCCATCCCGAGTAGGTTCAATTTAAAAACTCTGCGCCATTTTTTTTTAATTTATTTTCATTTTAAAATTTCTCTCCAAATGCATTTAAATTTACCTTTTCGGATTCTAGTAAAAAGAGTTAAAAAAATTCACAGCCATTTTTTATTAATTTATTTTATTTTTTCAGCCTTCTATCCGTGGATTGGGAAATTTTCCCTCCAAATGCATTTGTTTTTACCTTCTCGGATTTCAGTAAAAAAATAAAAAAAAATTCACCACCATTTTTTATTAATTTATTTTCATTTTTTCAATGTTCTATCCGTGGATTGGGAAATTTTCCCTCCTAATGCATTTGATTTTACCTTCCGAAATTTTATTAATTTATTTTCATTTTTTCAGCCTTCTATACGTGGATTGGAAAATTTTCCCTCCTAATGTATTTTTTTTTACCTTCTCATTGTTTTTATCTTCCAAAATTTTATTAATTTATTTTCATTTTTTTTAGCCTTCTATCCGTGGATTGGAAAATTTTCCCTCGTAATGTATTTGTTTTTACCTTCCAAAATTTGAGAGAGTGAGAAGGATTCCCCAAGGTTTGGAAGTTCCCGCCTTTTTTATGCATTTCCTTGCAATGAGGGTCACTAGAGCCTCTTGAGTCCTTGTTGGTCTAGGGAAAAGGTTCTCAAGGAAGCAATGAAAAATATCGGCCTTAATATATCATTAGTTAGATGTGAAGATATCTCAATTATATAGTATTATAATTATATTATTGTTGTAGTTTTAATATTTGTTGAGTTATAGAGTTAATGAATATATGTAAGAGTAGGTAATGATTTTAATGGAGGGTGTTATAAGATTAATTTAAGACATTTGAGAAATGGAGAGGGTTGTGAAATCAATGCAAAGATTTTCATAGGTTTTAAGGGGTGTCAAGGTGGTAGAATATTGAAATTTAGATAACTATATAGCAATTTAGGAAATATTGATACAAATTGCACATATGTATATGTTGTGGTGCAAATGTAATAATGTTTTTGAAATTCTTTTGTAAGGTATGACAATGGTCAACTTTGCCATGTTTTTTAGAAGTATGCATGTGTACATAATGGTGGACTAAATGACTTATGTTAGGTGGGATGAGGTTGAACCCAAACAAATACAAGCAAGGAGATCAATCTAGTAATGTTGGTGGTGCGGGTCAACGAGCATTGGGCTATTCAACTTGCTTTCACATACAATTGTTTTTGGATTGAAATTTTTTTCATGAACACAAGCAAGTGGAAATTAATTGATTTTAGACATCCCAATGTGGTAGAAGCATCTCAAAAGCTATGAAAGCATCACTTTAACTCAACAATCACAACCAAGTGGTATCTATTCTACGAAAGTCACTCTAGACTTGAACCTAACCCTATCTTAAATAAACAACCCCCTTAAGAAGGCAATTCGGCCCATGAGGGGTGAACATGTCACATGGAAATATTGAACACTTGTGGGGGAATAATAACACACTATTTTCACCCACCAAGCAATAAGAAATCCCTCATCAATGTTATGCACTACTTTAAATGGGTTGAGTGTCCTTGGATGCCTCGAACAATCGTATTGAATTTATGTGATCTTAACTAAGTTAACCAACAAAACATGTATTCAATATTGGTAACAATATTTGCACACTGTTTATTTCATTGACCATTCAAATGAGGCTTTACTACTTGTAACCATCCATACATGTAGTTGATCAAGTTGACCAACCTAACACGCTTCTACTAGTGATAACCAAAAGGTACATGTTGGTAATCGGGTGACCAATGTGGTATGCCTCAACATTCGTAATTGAACATAAATGTTGTTGATGGGGTTGACTAGCCTAACATACCTCTTGCAATTGTATTTAAACATGCATGTTGATAGGGTTAATCTCCAAGATAGTGTTAATAAAAAATAGATGTTAATAACCAACCTAACACATCACTAACAATGACAATGGAATGCACATATCAATAAATAAATTAATAGACATGACATGCTGTTCATTAAGATGATTGACATGACACACAACTCACTAAGTTGACCAACTTGACAAACTATTGGTTTTTTCGATGAACTAAAATGCCTTTAATGAACACAACCAAATGTGCATGATGTTGAACAAGTGAACCAACCTGACATACCTTTAACAATAGTAACAATGTGTGAAATTTATGGATTGGGAAAACCAAACTAACATACCTATGATAATCAGAATCGACCATACATGCCTATTGTGATTAACCCTTCATGAGTTCCGTTGATTTCATGAAAAATTAAGCATGTCATGCAACTCTTAGACTAACTTTGATACATATACAAATTAAGTTTGTATTTACTTGTTAGAATTGTGTTAAAGTGTTTCCCCTTTAAATGTCACAATTTTTAATCCAAGGGAAATTAAGGTATGTATACCTCCATGGATTAAATAGTTAAATCATTGCATGAAGGGCATATATTGTCCCACGAACAAGGGGGTCTCACATGCCAATTTAGCATCTACCTATACTATAACTTTATATTAAATACTATTATTATTTTCTTGTGTTAATATGAGTGCTTTTAATATTTAATATACAGTTAAGTAGATTACCCCTTGACTAATTAGTGAAGTATTTAATATTGGATGAGAGAGTTGTAAGGTTGAAATTTCTATACCTCGTGTTAATTTGGGTGTTTGTATCATTTCAATGCAAAATTGGATTACATACATATCCATGGATCCATTGAAGGCATTTATACATGCCAACCAAAGACATTCAATAGTTGGGTTAGAACTAATGGTTGGGAGGAGTTCATTATCATATTCATCCAAGGGTTTCCATACTAGAGAAATTAGGGCATGTGTTTGATTTATGGGCTAATGTTTGAATGATATGAGGAGACAAGTTAGTGCAAGTCCTTCTTATGGTAAGGCTCTGCACCTCTTCCTTTATTTCTTAAAGTAAACTTGAAAGAAGTGATTACAAATATATGATACATATAATGTGCAAACCATTCACAACATCACAACATCAAAAATTTACATGAGATGCAACTTATTTCATGTTCAATATATTTTTTCCTTTAAAAAGGAAATACATGGTACCATGATATATTATAGTGATTCACCAACATTAACCACCAAACAAATGACCTAAACGAAAAATGTTATGTATGGTGAATATCATCCACCATAAACTATGATTATTAGCCACTATGACACCCCTAAGTTTATGGTCACTTATTGAACATGACTCCAAGAGTTGTTTCGAGTTTCTTAAACTTATTCTTTCCCAAAAGACTGACAAGGATGTCTCATCACTGTAGCAAATTTTTTTTTTTTTTCTGCGTCTTTCATTAAATTCTCTGCAACAACGTTTTTATGTTATCCTTAATTAACATTTCAATTCCATGCATTTTCTTATTGCGTATTTTAAAGGGTTTCCTTCATCCTCGTGGCAGACACAGAGTCACATTCATGGGTCCTTCTGTGTTTTAGGGACCATCTCATTACTTGCAGTGGTTTCTCTCTAAATCAACAAATGGAAAGTGTGGTATGGTCAAACAAAACATATTAGCACCTAAAAGGCCATCAATTTCGAGTTAATCCCTACCCTACGACATGGAAATTTTTTTGGTTTGAATAAATTTTTTCAATGAATAACATCATTGTGAGTAAAAATGTAATGCAGTTTGGCTTGGCATCTTCTTACTGCATTAGGGGGTTTAATGGGTTAGGGGTTAAGGGTTTAGAGGCTTAGGGTTTGGGGGTTAAATGGGTTAGGGGTTTAGAGGTTTAGGGGTTTAGGGGATTTAGTAGTTAAGGATTTTATGGGATAGGGGTTAGGGGTTAATGGGGTTAGGTTTAGGGGGTTAAATGGATTAGGGTTTTAGAGGTTTAGGGGGTTAAATGGGTTAGGGGTTGGGAATTAGGGTTTAAGGGCTGAGGGGTTTAGGCTTTAGAGGTTTAGGGTTTAGGGGGTTAAATGGGTTAGGGGTTAAGTGTTTGGAGGTTTAGGGTTTAGGGGTTGGGAATTAGTGTTCAAGGGATTAGGGGTTAAGATGATAGTTTCATTGGTCTCTTTTTGTGCACAATAGTTCTTTATTCTTTGTGTCTCAATGTACAATTTTGTAGGTAATGTTGCTTGTTTCCATGTATTCTCTATTTATTAATTTCTAGTATTTGTTAGCCATTTCTTTACATTTATTGATGAAAATGTATATTGCAATTAAGCCAAATGTATGTTCAATCTCCAATTTCAAACTCAGCCACAATGTTGTCACACAATTTAAGTATGGAGAATGGACATCTGATGAAGTCTCAATAACCACACTGCACCTCATGACTGCTACAGAAGAGCTTAGGTTTGAGTGTCCCACATTCATGATAAATTTGGCGATTATACTCTTGCTCCACCTAATTGTGTCCTGGAAACACCCTTGTTTGTTTCAAACACATGCTAATGTTGTTGACCTTGTCCTTAACAGACCAAGGAAACAGATGAGACTGAGAGGAATGGAAAGCACTACAAAGTTGGAGAGAGTACAAAAGACTAGGATGATTTAAAGGATAATCTTGAAGAATGTAACAGTGATGAAACAACTGAAAGACGTTGTCCCAAAAAAACAATTGATAATGTGAAACCTTCTTCTGTACCAGTCAAGCAATACTACATTCATGTGAGAGCAAGAAGAGGCCAAGCGACTGATAGGCAATATAGCTTGGCAGAGATGGTATGGTTCCCTCTTTTTAATGAAATATTTGATATACATTTTTATATCGAAGATTAACCATTTTTATCTTGCCAACAAGGGGGAATTAACCCGATCGTAGGTCCCAACTAGACCTGCTCTCATTTGGAATGGATAATCCCAACGAGTTTTAAGGATTGTTATAAGGGTTAGGGGAATAATGAGTTAGTGGTTAAGGGATTATGGATTAGGGACTTAGGGCTTAGGGTTAGGGGTTAGGGGAATAATGAGTTAGTGGTTAAGGGGTTAAGGATTGGGGGGTTAGGGGTTAGGGGATTTAGGTGCATTTAGGGGTTAGTGGAATAATGAGTTAGTGGTTAAGGGATTAGGGATTGGGGGCTTATGGGTTAGGGGATTTAGGCGCGGTTAGGGGTTAGGTGAATAATGATTTAGTGGTTAAGGGATTAGGGATTAGGGTCTTAGGGGCTTAGGGGATTTTACAGTTAAGGATTTCACGAGTTAGGGGTGAGGGGTTAATGGGTTATGGTTTGAGAGTTACTGGCTTCACGTTGGCAATTTGTGTGAAAATTAATTGTGCATTGGAGTTCAGAGGTGGTGAAAGGATAAGGTAAGGGAAGATGAGGGAGCCAAACATTAGACTCCTAAATATTGTTTGGTGTTGGTCCTAATGGTGGCCTCTGAAGAAGAAGCATAAACGTCACAGGAAGGTTTACAGAGGGAGTGGCTTATGTGTGCTTGTCGTGGGAATTTGCTGGTGTGGTGTGTCCAATTGGTCCCTACTGCTTATTTTATTAGCTATTGACTACGTTTGGGTTGAGGATAAGAATTTTAAGGGAAGTGAGATCACTCGTTTCGATTTTTCTTGGCTTTCAGTGAGTCTATTTTTTCGTGATAAGAGAGGAAGATAGAATTTGCAGTCGAGGAAACCTCAAGGGTGGTCGCAGAAAAATAGTTGCTTTTCTAAATTTAGTGCCCTCCAGCGTGGTTGTGATGGTGTTTGGTGGATTGTTGTGTGGTCTCTATGTGGGGAATTTGGAGGCTGGTCACTGCCCTTGGTGAAGTTACACTCAGGCGTCAGCTACTTTATCATCGTTTGTTGTTCAATTTCCTGTGTTGCTTTAGTGGGTGATGGTATTTGGTTTTTCTGGTGGTAGAAGTATTTATCTAGTAGTGGAAGGTGTCTTTGTGCTTCCTTTTGGTGGTGGGAGACGACATTTGGCTCCTTTGCTGGTGGTGTTTATTTTTCTATATTGGGGGGTCTCGTATCTCAACTCTACACATGGCAAGGTTCCTTGACCTTGGCGAATTATGAAGCCCCTGTTGTGGTGTGGGTGTTCTCCCTCCCTTGTCATCCATGGCCCTGTGGGGGTGGAAAACTCAGAAATAATCATGGCAGCTCCATGCTAGGGTGGAAAGATTGCGGGCGTGCACGACTCGTTAGTGTGGGTGCGCATGGGGGTGGTGGAGGAGGTAAGTGGGTTGATAACAGAGGTGGGGGTTTGAGGGTTAGAAGCGTAGTCTTCGAGGCAAAGTAGGCCATGGTGGCAAGGAGAATCATGGGTTTGATTGATTCGAGATAAATGAGGGGCAGGTTATTCAACATTTTTGCCTAGAGAACAATCGTGCACTTATCAACAGCTTGATGGAAAGAGTGGACACAACTGAGAGATTTTGTCGTGAGGAGCATGCAGAGCATATGGAAACATTGGATTGAATGCACTATTTACATTGCCAAGTCTGGGAGCGATTGGTAGTTGTTTGGCGAGGCCAAAATCAACTCACTGAGAAAGTAGAAAAGTTGGAGACTTGGTTGGCGCACTTTGAAGGGCACGGTCAGTGTGACTTCTATCCTCCACCGCATCTAGGAACAACCCTGGACAACCATGCATCCATCACGTTGGACGACTAGTATTCTATTTTGTGTTCTTTATGTTTTATATGTTTTATGGTGCCTCTGACGTAACCATTTATGGACAATGTCTGTAGTCCCTCTTTTTCCTTTTTTTGCATCTAGTGCAAATTTTTTTTAACAAACCAAGTCAAGGTGAGATCACCTTATTTGTAACTGGCTATATGTACTCCTTTTTTCTTACATGACTATAACATTGACTTACAAAAAAACAAAGGTTCATACATCATAAAAAAATTAATTAACCTTCATACCTAAATTAACAAATGTTCATACCTATTTACTAAATAGGTCTATAAATATATATTGTAGGTTTATCTATTTAGTATTTATCAAATGTAAATATGATGATTTAATACTATATTTAAATGAACTCACATGTTTAACATAAGAAATTTTATATTTATCTAGTTATTAAATGTAAATATGAAGATTTAACCTTAGATTTAAAACAACTCACACTTTTAACATAAATCAATGAAGTTTAAAAATTAAACTTTATGGCCAAGTATTAAATATAAATATAAATATAAATTTGGCTATCTAATTAATATTACCTTTACTAAAATTATAATGAATGCATTAGTGTAAATTTGATAGATGATACATGCAATTATGTTAATTGTAGATGAATCCATATGCACTGTTAACTTTAGAGACAAAAGGGCATTCATAATTTCAACATTGTAAATTCAGAGACCCCTTTGTCTCTAAATTTTAACACTGCAAATGGATTCAGAGACACCTATAGTGAAATGTAACACTTCGGTACCAAAATTGAAATTTTCCATATATGGAGTGACACAATTAAAAATTACTAACATAAATGACTAATTCATAAACTTGCTGTTCTTGTTATTTGGCCATATTTTTATTCTTGGACTATAATATTCATATACATTAATCATTATTAATTTTGTCACTTATTATCTAGTCTTATATTTTAATCCTAGACTAAATTAGTCATTTATGTTAGTCACATTTACTTTAGTCACTTATTATCTAGTCATATATTTAGCGCTAGACTAAATTAGTCATTTAAGTTAGTCACTTTTAGTTTAGTCACTTATTATCTAGTCGTATATTTTATTCCAAGACTAAATTAGTCATTTAAGTTAGTCATTTTTAGTTCGGTCACTTAAAATTGCTCAAATTTAGTAGTAATTCACTTGAAATAATTGCGGTGACTAAAATTTATAGTCACCTAGTCATTAATTTCATCATTTTTTACTAGTGATTGGTAATGGAGAATCATTATGGCTTCTTTACTACTGGATCCTACAGGGGGTTCGAAAATAACTCATATAGTCACACCTGATAGGATGCATCAGGGTACCTTGGTCCTCAGTCTCATTAATGGTGATGGACCTCACATTGGTTAGCAGCTGACCTCAATGACTGGTAATCCAATGAGCCCATTGTACATTCGACATCAACACATTCCTTGATGTGCAATAGACTGTACACAATGGGTGGAGAGAGCGGTTCAAGCAGATTTAGCTTCAATTCCCACAAAATGTTAAGCAGTTGGAGTTTTGACTTCCTGAAGAATGTTCACAGTTATTTTAATTCCTGCAGAATGTTCATTAGTTGCAGTTCAATTCCTGAAGAGTATTTAATAGTTATTTCTACATAATTTTCAATGGTCATAGTTTTAATTTCTGTAGAGCATTCGAAAACCAGTTTTTAATTCATGCAAAAAAATTGTTAGACACAGCAACACTTGGACTTCTTGAAAAGACAAGAGAAAAGAAAAAAAATCATTAAATAGAACATAGATTAAAATCATGTAATAAACTATTAAATTATTTGGTTAAGGTTGTAGATTATATGTCTGATGTAATACGTTGTCATTGCAAGAGCAGGCTACGTCATCAATGACACGACTGTTGGAGATAAGAGGTAATGTATAGCCAGTGATAAGTCTATCAAGGTAAAGATATAATGACACTTAATTTTTAATTTTTTTGCATATCTAATGTTGTGGTAACCCTTTGTAGCCATGGGCTGTTATGACATTAATTCCATGACATGTCACCATTTCACCAGCAATGTTGGTACTTTTGAGATTTATCATGCAGGTCAGATCATGATAACAATCATATCATGACCTGCTACTGAAAAAGCTCTGTATTTTCTATTTATTTCCTCTCGCTGTTGAACTATTGCATAATTCTCGAACTACATTCCCACAACCCGCATTTGTTTTGTTTTGTCTTTCCATAATTTCCCTGTCCATTTTTCCCCTCTCTGTCCATTTTTATCTCCGCCATGACTAATACTCGAGCCCCCATTAGATTCGAGCCTTAGAGTCTTGTGCTACTAGAATTTGATCCTTGCAGCAAGGCGAGAATAGAAAAGGTTGGATGGTTTCCCTTATTTCAAAGGTTTAGCAGGCATAATTCTGAAGTAACCAAATCTTTTTCCTTGAACTTAAACAGGGATAAAGCACAGGTGGGGAACATCCAATTTAGGCTGACAAAAGAACTGGTGACAAGGGCATGTGGGATCGTGAAAGATGGAGAGGGGTGGTTTAAAAACCACCACTTCAACAAAGACATGTGCGCAGCTTTCCTGTAGAAGGACCATTCAAATTCTGACTGGAGTAAGGGGAATCCACAGGAATTCTTAAGGTGTAAGTACCATCAGTTACCATTTTTTCCTGCAGAAATATGTTACATGTGAAGGCTGGTTTGGCCTTGCTTTCGTGTTTCATATCAGGCTCCTTAGACAATTCCAAGACAAACCTTTAAATTTTCCGTATTATTTAAAAAAAAAAATTGATCAAGATTTCCTCGGCCACAAAAGAGAGGGTTGCCCACATAAAGGAAAACCTCTACCATCACAGGCTGGTAAAGTTTGTTCTGGTGCAGGTCCTGCGAAAACATGAGAAGACCTAGGAGGATTTTCTGCAATAAAATCATTTTGTGGAGGATGGAGATTTTGACTCTTTAGGGGTCAAGGAAGAGAAACCCGCAGAAGCCAAAAAAAACCACGGAAACATGGACCAAAGGTGGAAAAGATGACAAGGATGATGAAGTTGTGGTGACCGATGAAACTCCTAGGAATAGCTCTCGGCAGAAGGGGCCTTTGACCCCTACAAAATGGTATACCAGAAGCCAGGTTGCCCAGCTAGCCATCAAGGATACAACAAAAGAGGAGGCACCAACTAAAAATAAAAAGACAGAGAAGTCTTGCGGCTAGCCCAAGGGAAAAGAAAAGGTGAACCCTACTACAATCGCTGACAAGGAAACTATGTCCTCTCCAGACCCCTCACTATAGGAAAGTCAGAACGAAGCCATGAAGTCGGAGGAGGATGTGAGTGTGCCCCAATCCTCACAAGGGCATAATGAGGGAGTGGTGACCCCATTAAATAAACAATCTCAAAAAATGTTGGACGAAACTATGAGATAAATTACCCTTTAAGAACGGGTCTTGAAAGTAGAGAACGCAGCTCTAAAAGAAAATAGTCGAAAGATGCAGCAAGAGCATGAAGAGTGGCATGAAAGGGCAGCCCGCATCATGAAGAAGAAGTAGGCCCAAATCGACCACCTAAAGAGGAAGACTAATGAGTATAGAGGTCAGATTCAAGCAGAATCTAGTTGGGCTCAGTTAGATCACTTGGTTGCAATGGTTGGGGCCCAAGTGAAAATTTAGCTTTTTTTTTAAGACTGATTCAGTTTTGCTTGCATAGGGACATGCAAGAGTTTTGGTGTGGGGGAGATGTTAAGTCTAAAATTTACCTATTTTTTCCACCTATACTAAGCCTTGTTTCCCCCATTTTTGACCTCTTTTTTCTCTTTGATCATACCTAGTTCGGCTATGTCATCTAATTTGGCTAAAAAGGGTATCATAGGCCTAAGGTATGTTGAAACAACATTAGAAGTTTCATTTTATCTAATTTCAAGCATTCTTTGAGCTAGTTGTGTCATTATTGCATTACTACTCTAACTAGCCTTGGACTCATGCACAAATTTTTTAGATTCAAATAGTTCTGCCAATCCTGCAGACAGCTCATACAGCCAATTTTCCTGTAGCCGTTCCGGATTTCCTGCAAATACGTCGATTTCCTGCAAACACCTCAAAATCCTATAGTGATTGCAATCTTTTGTGATCCATAGCATTTTAATTAAAAATCTTCCGGGAAATCACATAAGAAATTTAGGAACCTAAATTTCTTATGTGATTTCCCAGAATATTTTTAATTAAAGTCCTATAGCGATATCGACAGACAGTTTTAGTCACGCAACAGAAATGGTTTAATCCATGTCTTCGGTCATGGATTAGACCCAAAAACAGTTTACCTTGTCAATCTGTATCTATATTATTGGTTGTAGGCTTAGTTTAGTAATTTGTTTTGTTCAAAGCCAAATATGGGCTGCCAAAACTGTATAAAATCGAATGTAATTTTCTTATACAAGAGTTTAGAGTTCTGGGGTTGGGTTGGAAGCTGTTGTTACAGGGCATGATATCATACTGTAATCTACTATTATTTCAAATTAATAAAATTGTTTATGTTCTATTTATTTTCCTGAGAAACTTCTTTAATATTTAAAGGAGTTGTGAGTGAGGGAGGGCCCTCCTGTAATAGCTAGTGTTTCCCTTTTGTATTTCTTACATCAAACTGTAGATTGGTTAAGTGAATTAATATTTTATGTTGAAGAGCTCTTTTCATTTGGCCAATGCTTGGATTCATGCTTTTAAGTTTAATTCTTGATTGGGATTGATTTCTTTTATCTTTCCTGCATCATTATCAACAAACAAAATTTTTATAGAGGTATGATATATGCCACTCCATAACCATTGCTGCAATAGTACTGATACAGGAAAGCAACATGATTTGTTGATTATTGTTTGATCTTTATCTTTTCACGGTCAATATCAACAGTCTTAAGTGCTATAGAGGGATGATATATGCCACTTCATAGCCTTTGTTGCAATAGTATTGACATGGGAAAGAAGCATTAGTTGTTATTTGTATAGTTAATTAACACTTGCAGTAATTAGCCTGCATATACTGTGTAGTGCATCTCATCAGTTTACCTTCCTAGGTTAACAATTTATATTGGAAATTATACACGTATAATTTGACTCAACAATAAGGTTATTTTTTATCTATGACCAAAAGATCTTAAAATCTTGATGGAAAATTTACAGAAGGATGAATTAGGTGAATGAAAAAATACAATCGATCCAATATGAATTTATTTTTTCAATTTTCTTTAATAATATACTTTAAAATATTAGATAACATGTTTCAAACAATCTATTAATTCACACATGTTTAATGTTCTACAAAGATCAACAATGAAGAAAAGGAATGTTGTTCTAAGAAAAGAATTGAATAGAACACACAAATGAAAATGAATTTCTCCTTGGCTCATCTGGAGTGGTGTTGGAGGCTAACGAGGGGGGGGGAGGGGGGGGGACTTTTACAAAAAATTGATGGATCTAATGGAAAGAATGTATAGACGTTATTTCCACTTACAATACAAAAATAAATCCAATGATTCAAGGAACCAAATTTTATTTAAACGACAAGATGAGTTTCCACAGAATTGGACAATGAGATATGTCAGACTTTTAATAGAAAAAACATACAAAAACAAAAAAAGAAGGAATGAAAATGTAATATTCCTTTAAATGTTTTTCTAGAATAATATGTATATATTACTAGAAATCAATCATTTATAAATATCACTTTTGTTATATTTATTTGTCATATATCAATATAAAAATTAAATAGTTTATTGTCACGTTACATTTTCGGGAAGATTATGAAAATGTCAAAAGATGAACGAGATGATATCAGAAATATGCAAGTAGGAATGTCTAAAAAGGTGTACAAGGTGATGATCAAAGAAATGGAGATAATTGCATCACACGAGGAGCCATCTCGACAATAACATGCTTCAAATCTAATATGTAATCATTGAATTTTTTGATTAGGTACAATAAATAAACAATTTAGCATTAAATATTAATTTTCAAGTATTTTGTTGTAGAAAAGAAAAGAAAATGGAACTCATTCAGCACATAAAACAAGACGACAAAAAAGAAAAGGGTTGATATCTATATTTTTGAGTAATTGTTACTTCCTTGTAACAACTTAACTAGATTTCATTTTTTTATATTTTAATTTGTTTTACAACAATCATCATTGAATGTCTTCAAATAAGTGCTAACATACAAAGAAGAATTATCAAAATAATTGATTGACATTGGGTTAAATATGGGTTGTCAATATATGTTGGAATATCATAAATTAATTGTGGAATTTGTAAGAAATTGTCTTGTTTTACTTAGCTTCGTCTATAATTAATAGAACAAAAAAATATTTTATATTAAATATATGATTTTTTATGGGGTATAAAACTTGCAGGAAACAAAGTATGGAACTGTGACAAAAAATGAATTGTTGAAGGATGGCATGAAATTTGGTTTTGAAAGAATGTGTATATTTCATGAGTCAATTCTTGCTATGGTACATTTCTTTTTTATTTACATTGATGTATATTATTTAATATTGCAATTTTCATTATTCTCACCAAAGTATATACACTCATTACAGTTTATTTTTATGTTTGTAGATGGAACTTGAAGAAGAAGAAAACAATCAACACTGTGAAAAGAACATTCCTCAAATAACCCAAGTCATGGAAGTAGCTCAAGAAGTGACACCAGTTCCAGTGAAGAATTATGATCAATATGTTTGGATATCAAAGCAAGGTTTTGAATTTTTTGAAATAATTGTCTATGAAGTCATACATTTTGTTTAATGTAATGGACATAGTGTCTCAATTGAAATACATAGGTATACTAATACTGTCCCATTTTTTATGAAAAATAGTGTCTTATTCATATATATAATAAAATACATTTTAATTTATTCTATTGCATTATCCATTTCCATTGTGAAATGTTACACCACTGATTAAATATTATAATGAAGAGATGCAAAATATAATGATATGTTATAACAAATTAATCCAAACATCACATTCAAATGCACTAATAAAAAATTAATTGATATGAATATTGTTATAAGATATGTGTCGCCTTTTGATGAATAATGACTTTAAAAATATCACAATAATTGCACTGTCACAGGTCGATGTTTCTAAAAAATACAAAATGAACACCTGTGTGTGTTAGTTACTGCACACCAGTGTGTTTGTATGATAATGTGCACCACTGTGTTTCTACAACCTATGGGCATCACACAAAACCAATACCAATTAGAACGCCCAGTGTGCTTTATCGACGACTACCACCCAAGTTGTCCGATAGGTTTTGCATGCACTGATGTAGTTTGTCTTTAACACACCGGTGTGTTTTTATAACTTAACGGCTTGGTGCATTTTGTCACCTAGATGGCTCGATGCGGTTTTACACCTTAACGGGCCGGTGCATGCACCTTCCATCAGCTTGGTGCGACTTGTTGGTTGACACACATCGGGCCATTGGTAAACAGCCCAGGGTGTCCGAAATCTGTTTTCCATCCCGGTTCTTGGTATGTTTACAGTACCGCTGCATTCACGGTACAACGCACAGGTGCGTTGACACTTGATGCATTTATCAATGAGAAAAAAATCTATAACAACCTCCAGCTGCCCCTTTTTTTTAATTATGTTGAAATTTCGTTACAAGCTCTGCCAAAACCTTCGTTACTGAAAACAGATGTTGTAGAAAATGTTTTTTTGAAAATTTTGGTAAATTTGATAACACTAAAAACCACCTTTATAACCTTCGCTAAAGGGTCTTTTCCTTGTAGTGTTCAATAAAAAATTGGTATTGAACATGGCCTTATGAAGGGCAAGTAGATGAAAAAGGATATTGAATACAATAAGACTCATCGCCCAAGGTTATACTGAGATTCCTCCATCACATGTTACTTCAATCCATCCTAACTTCTCTTCCAAGGAAGCCTAGAGCCAATCTTTTTCTATAAACCACCTTTTTAATATAAACTGCGTAGATTAATTTCAGTTTGTAGATTAAGACAAGCATATACTATACAACAAAATGTAAATGTAAAAACCATAAAAATCATAAATATAATAGAGTATAGGCACACAATTTTAAGTTAAGTTGATATAAATATTTTTAGGTTTAGCCATTTCAAAGGGCTTCCTGCTTAAGAAAATATAACTAAGCATCCAATCATTTCCAAAACGTATTACATAAAATGTTTCTAGAATTCTCTAGAGTCGAATTATCTCTATCCCGTGACCCCATTAAATCAATATTGGGATAGCTATGAGGTAAAATATGCCATACAATTTGAACTGGAAAACCAATCATGAGAAAAGGAACTTATGCTACTTCATTAATAATCAAATTACTATTCTCCAAGCCTTAAAATATTTAAAGGATAGCTCAGACATGGACTTCAACAAGATTGGCATTATACAAATTTTCAATGCCAAATGGAAGGAAATTTTATGGATAAAAACATTTGATACATCCCCATAAACCATAACATGCACAAAAATTACATATTGGCCCAAAGCTAATCAGCAGAACAAAAGGGCAGGTGAACCTCAATACAGGTGTTCATGATCACCTGGTCAAGGTGCAAAAAATGAGGACTTATCAGATTAAAAGAATGACACTAAGCATGCTTAAGTACAAATAATTTTAAGCAAGAATATCCTTGAATTTACCTAGCTAGGGAAAAGCTGCACCGCTTGTTGAGCTAAACCCTCAATCAATTCTTGAGAAGTTTCTGATGTAGAAAACACATTTGAAAGTTACTAAATAACATTATTCCCACTATCACGAAGTAGGCCCTTTTTAGAATCACAAGGTTCTTTAACTTGTCTACAGAGAAAAGAACAAAAGTAAGTACAAATATTTTTTGCAAGTGCTTAAAGATGTAATTTCAATTTTAGAAATGGAGTAAGAAAACAATTTTTTTTAGAATATGAATTAACCTCAACACAGTCTTGAAACGTGGCCTGTGATATTTTTCATCAGGAGGGAAATATGTGGTACCTCACAAGTATTTACAAGCATATAGGACCCACATTCCATGAAAACTTTTGTGCATATGTGTTACTGATTAACCCCACTCTCAGAGTTGTATTGTTTTGGACTTCTAAACTTGAGTTTTATTTGAGAATTAGCGGCTATGTGCATAAAGGAGACATACATTTTGAGTCATACTGCAAGTGATGATATAATAAAACAGATAATAAGCATGACAAAGAAGTATTTCAAATTAGTTATGAATATATTCTTCATTAGACAATGAGTGTGCAAGTTGAGTTCTCCAAGCATATTATAACACTACACTTCATTTAGTTTTGTTGTTGCAATAAGAATTTATTCTATATCGACATATTCAAGCATCATATTTCAAATTGTATTCAAATTAATGTATATATGTATGTGGGGAGAGAGAAACTGAAACAAATTGTTGAGCAATGCAGGAGACAATTTTTATTATTGATGAGATACAAGGACCTTGTTATCAATATATATATATAATGAAAAACACATCTTAAGTATACATTCATACATCACTTGAATCATTAAGCATATCTATGCACTAAATGAGAATTGTAGAGAAACCTACTGCACTAATTTGGATATTCAGAAAACCCTAATATATGCATGGCACACATATACCATTTGTACATTATTTGAGAACTGTAAAAAAACCTATTGCACTAATTCAGATATTCATAAAACCCTAATAGATGCATGGAACACATATACCTCTAGTTGTAAGTAAGTGAAGTTGATAAAGATCTTCTTGGAGTCTAAATGAGGACTTATAGGATTAAAAGAATGACACTAAGCATGCTTAAGTACAAATACTTTTAAGCAAGAATATCCTTAGTTACCTAGCTAGGAAAAGCCTGCACACTTTGTTAGACTAAACCCTCGATCAATTCACAGGAAGTTACGATGTAGAAAAGACAATTGAAAGTTACTAAATAACATTATTCCCACTATCCACCAGTAGGGCCCTTTTTAGAATCCCAATCTTCTTTAAATCATCTACACAGAGAGGAACAAAAGGAAGTACAAATATTTGTTGCAAGTGGTTAAAGATGAAATTTCACTTTTAGCAATGGAGTAAGAAAGCACTTCTTTTTTAGAATATGAATTAACCTCAACACTGTCTTGAAACCTGGCCTGCAATATTTGTCACCTGGCCTGCAATATTTGTCATCAGGACGTAAATATGTGGTACCTCACAAGTATTTACAAGCAAAGAAGACTCACATCCCATGCAAAAATTTTATGCATCTGTGTGAGTGATTAACCCCACTCTCAGAGTTGTATTGTTTCAGAATTAGCAGCGATGCGTGTAAAGGAGATATACCTTTTGAGTCATATTGCAAGTGCTGATCTAAAACAATAGATAATAAGCATGAAAAATAAGCTTTTCAGATTAGATATGAATATATTATTCATCGAACCATTAGTGTGCAAGTTGGGTTCTCCAAGCACCTCAGTACACTTCATTTAGTTTTGTTGTTGCAATAAGAATTAATGCTAGATCGACATATTCAAGCATCATGTTGCAAATTGCATTCAAATTACTATATATATGTATGTGGTGAGAGAGAAGCTGAAACAAATTGTTGAGCAATGCAAATGGTTGTTTTTATTGTTGATGAGATACAAAGACTTGTTAGCAAGATATATAATGAAAAACACATCTTAAGTATACATTCATACATCAATTGATCCAGTAAGAAGATCTATGCACTAAATGAGATTTGTAAAGAAACCTACTGCAATAATTCAGATATTCAAAACACCCTAATATATGCATGGTAGACATATACCATATATATACTATTTGAGAAATGTAAAGAAACCTACTACACTAATTCAGATATTTATAAAACCCTAATATATGCATGGAACACATATACCTCTAGTTGTAAGTAAGTGAAGTTGATAAAGATCTTCTTGGAGTCTAAAGGATAATCCAATATGATATAAACTCTGACCCGATTGACTTTATCTATGCATTTGCACATATAAATACATGTTGAGACAATCATCCCACTATTCAATTCTTTATTCTATTAACATTAGCAACTTACATTAACAACATCTATAGCTACATTTTGTGAGGTTCTGGAATTCCTGAAGAAGATGAGATGAGATTTGTACATGGAAGCCACCACCCTAGACACCTTCATTTTAGTATTTGCATACCTTCCAGTCTATTCCAATTCTCTTGCATGAGGATAAGTTCAATATATCAGTGAAGTAATCAACATGCGAGATATTCCTGAGTCCAATAGATGCATGAAATCAGGATTGACACCTCTAACAAGGTGGGTTTAGAGACTCGCATATAGGCTAGGATGAGTGGATTAGGAACTTTACAGTTTGATTGCATGAAGAAAATCCTAAAGGGTTATTAAAACTGGAGAGTTGAATCCTATAAATTGTTGAACTAGAATGACATATCCATATAGCACTACCATGAACTGACGTTTTTGCAAAATAAAAAATAAAAATAAGAGAATGTTTTGGTGGGCTCGTGGTCTTGCATGCAATGCATGTGCCCCCACGTGGAGACCATTTATTTTCACTTTTATAAACATTGGCATCCCAGCGAGCCCACGTCAAGAACATTGCTAAATTGCTATACATTTTCTAAAGACTGTAATATGCTAACCCACTTGTCTGGTTTGCCATATTCTATTAACCCTCTTATCCTGCATGCCATATTTTGTAACCTCTTCTCAAAGGTTTTTCTCTATCTTTTTTGGGGTTATATTCCAGGCTACCAGAATAGTTGAAAACAAACCATTTATCACACCCTTTGAATCCTTTAAGCCCAAAATAGGTGGGACACTGGGACACATAATATATTTATTTTATTCATGAATGATATACGCATATATGAATCATATTTCCTTATTTTTATAGAGTCCCGGGTGATGTTACAAATCTGTTCAATCCCAGCTCTTAAATTCTCTAAGGGGGGTGGCGCTCTCCTCTCTCAAATTCTGATTTTAGTCGATAGTGATCCAACCACCCTCACTATAAGCATCTAAGAAACATATTTCCATCTATGTGAGATTGGGGCACTTTCGGTTTTCCATATTCTATTAACCCTCTTTTTCATGTGTGCCATATTCTATTAATTGTCATTTTTCTATGATAAAGAGTTGCTCTCTTCAACAATGGGGAGACTTAGAATCATAGACATTCAAGGGTATGGAACTGCCACCACTGCTCTGAATACTTCTCTCTTCAACAATGAGGAGACTTAGAATCATAAAAAATCAAGGGTGTGGCACCGCCACCACTACTCTAAGCACTTCTCTCCAATAATGGGGCATATTATTGCACGTGCTTTGAGATAAAATGCATGATTGATCCCCTATGTTGTGTTCCAGGAAACACTTCTACTGTGGTCACCGCTACTGATTTACACCGCCCAATTATGCCCACCCAGAGAAAATGACAGGCGAATGGTGCAGCCCTCCTTGAAAATTCTTCGACATGGCAATCCTGCATTTGAACATATCGCGATCTAGTGGGATTCCAATATAAAAGGTATTA
Organism: Pinus albicaulis; assembly: GCA_034641835.2. Taxonomy (NCBI): domain Eukaryota; kingdom Viridiplantae; phylum Streptophyta; class Pinopsida; order Pinales; family Pinaceae; genus Pinus; species Pinus albicaulis. The sequence continues at coordinate 5,331 of JAXQQM020082447.1, read as the reverse complement.
AGTTTCTCTGCTTTAAAATCACAAAAAAATATACTTATGGGTTATGAAAGGTTAAGTAACTATAGTGTAACATTATGATGATTTTTTGCAGAGTGGCGTGTGTACTTACCCAAGTATGAAGTGAAAAAAATTTCGTGGATCATGGCTCTGGATGTCATCATCCTTCGAATGTTTGCAGTTTTATGCGAGAAGCATCGGCCAAAGCTCATATGCAGACTAACCAAAGCTCAGAAGCAGAACAAAGCTTAGATGCAGACGTCATGTAGTGAATCTAACTAGCACCGACACTACTTGGAGTTGAAGTTGTGATGTCAAGCTAAAGCATTTAGATTTGAAGCTGGGTTATATCTCATACACGTCCAACATTCGAGTCAAGCTACAAGGCATGGGAAGGAAGGGGAAGGAAGAGGCAACCCTATCGAGCCAACGCCACTCTAAGGCATGGGAAGGAAGGGGAAGGAACAAGCCACCCTACAGAGCCAACACCATTGTAAGGCATGGGAAGGAATGGGAAGGAAGAGGCCACCTGACATAGTGAGTTACGGCCATAATGTGTTTTTGTTTTATTCTGGCATGGGGAACTAGCCATTTCCTTTGGCATGGGGCACTAGAAAAACAATGACACTGCCTGCAAGTTTATGACACATGTTACATTTAGACAAAAGTGGTTGCAGGCATACATGTACAGAAGTAGACGTAGAAAAGTTGTGGAAAATGTTTTTGAATAATGCTAGTTTAGTTAAAGATAAATGCGTCGAATAATACAAAATATCATTTAGTACTTGCAAACTAATGCTAGCATTAGTTTTGAGTTTCCAAATATGAATGAAACATATATCATATTATACATGGTTATTTCCCTCGCCGCCTCGGGAAGAGGCAAATAAGATGACCAATTATTCTATTGGTTCTTATAAATGAATATGTAAATTTCTTAGGCTACAATATGATGAGTAGACTGCAGGGACTAAAAAAATTTAGGTTACTTGCACATGAACTAATGCTGAAAAAAAAATTGAATACTATAGTCCCATGCCTATCACCATGGACTAAAACATAAAAAAAACAAGTCATTATACCTTAATATTCTCACACAGATGCCATACACACTGCATCCACTAGCATGGGATATGCCACTGCAAGGCATGGGAAGGAAGGGGAAGGAAGAGGCCACTCGACAGAGCCAGTTATGGTCATAATGTGTTCTTGTTTTCTTCTAGCATGGGGCACTAGAAAAACAATGAAACGGCTTGCAAGTTTATGATACTTGTTACATTTAGGCAGAAGTGGTAGTAGGCATGTATGTTCAGAAGTAGAAGTAGAAAAATTGTGGAAAATGTTTTGGAATTTGGTTAAAGATAAATGCACCGACTAATACTAAATATCATTTAATACTTGCAAACTAATGCTAGCATTAGGTTTGAGTTTCCAAATATGAATGAAACATATATCATATTATACATGGTTATTTCCCTCACCGCCTCGGGAAGAGGAAAATAAGATGATCAATTATTCTATTGGTGCTTAGAAATGAACATGTAAATTTCATAGGCTACAATATGATGGGTAGACTACAGGGACTAAAATTTTTTAGCTTACTTGCATAGAAAGTAATGATGAAAACAAGTTTCGAATTACTACAGTCCCATGCCTAAAGATAGGTACTAAAAACATAATAAAAACAATGGTGGAAAAAAGAGAAACTAATGTGAAGAAAAAAAGAAAATCAAATGTGAAAAACACATTTGAATTGCATAATACAAGAACCCTAAAATAATCTATATGCAAGAAAGACGTCCAGATTGAAATGGAAGATGACCACATTGTGAGTCAACCTTATATGTTCACTGTGAGTCATCGAGTGCTCAAGCAATGGGTGAGTTGTTCACAGTGATTCATCGAGTGCTCGAGCAATGGGTGAGTTGTTCACAGTGAGTCATCGAGTGCTCGAGCAATGTGTGAGTTGGCTAGTAAGTTGTGTGTGAGCAATCATTTCATTTAAATTTCATTTTATAGAATCATTACATTGAGAGAATTTTAGTAGAATAAAATGAAACTCAAATTCAATTAAATCACAAAAAAATTTATAATCTTCCTTTTATATCATAAATAGAATTTCTATTATAAATTTGTATTATGATTTTACGATAAATATAAAATTTTATATTAAAAAAAAATTGTCTAGTAATCTAAACATATACCCAAAAAAAAAATGTTGAGGAATCTAAACCTATACCCAGCGTAGTATAAAGGTGGAATCATTTTCAATTATATATATATATATATCAATTTTGGCGAACGTAAAAATATAAAATGTTAAGAGAAGTATATATATATATATATATATATATATATATATATATATATATATACTCCTCTTAACATTTTATATTTTGACGTTTACCAAAATTGATAAATAAATGTACTAGGGGTGAGAAACAAAATTTAAAAAAGACATCTTCTGGATGGAAAAAATTTTAGAGTGGGTATGGTGTTTAGTCATGTACACTTGTGAAAAGAAAAGAGGGTGGTGCAATAGAAATCAAATATATTAACAACGCTTAATAAGTCAAACATAAAGATGAATAGGACGCTTAATAAATCAAACACAAAGACTAATTGGGACATGTTATCGTTAGTAAGTGCAGAATTATCCGATACTCAATAATATTTTCATCATTAATTATATTTTTGTTGAATTTTTAAATTCAACTACAACAAAGTAGAGGAAGGACGAAATGAGCGAGAACTTATTTTGGTTCTGTTTACACTCAATCCAGCAATAAAGTTTGATTTTAAAAAAGTACCTGCAAGTTTGAATTTTTGTATAAGGCAACATCCATGCTTTGCATTAAGAGATTGTGGTCAAAACCACGCAATCTCTATTCTGATCCACAACACCATACCTCAATTAAAACCCTATCTTCACGCTTTAAAAATCTCACCTACCAACAGTTTTGTTTTACTATCAAAGTCTTTGATTTGAATGGGCTACATCAAGTTGTGGAGCTTACAATCCACGTCATGATCCATAGAACCAATCAAATGGCTATCGCACGAGGTTTGAGCTTTGTCAGCAGTCTCTCACCGACACAAAGAAATGGACCCACCACCAACACAGCAGGACGTGTGGACCAATCACAGCTTATCGCGCAACTTTTGTGATGATGTCATGGAGCTCTAGAGCTCATTTTTTTATTTGAAATCCAAGGGTCCCACTGCTGACCAATCACAGGCCGATCGCACAAGTTTTGACCCTGATTGCGTCAGGGGAGTTTGGTACATGATAAATTTTGAAATGGATTTTAATTCCGGTTTGGAATCCGCGACTAAGGTTTTTGAACTATGGTTTAAGTTTTATTATGCGGAAAGTTGTATTAAGGTTTAAAAACCTTAATGTATCATTCTCTTATGTTTTATTTAAGGGCTACGATGAAATTCTTTGACTTTAGTCCAATATATATATTCGGTTAATATATATATATATATATATATTATAAACTTTTACAAAGTAATATATATACTTTACAATAGTTTGTTTTATATTTTTTTTATACCTTTAGCCATATAAAGTAAAGGAGCTCGAAGGCTAAATGTGTGTGACTGTGTATTGTTTTAAAGTGTGCCTGAAGGGAAAAATGAAAGGGTTGCAAAATAGTGCAGTGAATAGCACAGTGTGTGTGCATATTGAAAAAGACAGAGAGCAGCTTAATGATTTGAAGCACTGTGTGTTGTAGCAGTCAATAGAATTTTTTTTTGTAAATGCTAGAACAACAGTTTTGTGCCATCATTGTAATAGATTTTTACTTTTAATGAAATGAATAATTTTGTGTGCCATCTTTGTCCAGCAAGTTTTTTTAATCTCTGTGTTGAGAGGAGGAATTATTTTTATTCCTCTGTGTGTTTTGGAATACTCAGAAATTCCAACATGGTATCGAAGCTAATCCAGACTCTTTGAAGGATTGTCAAAGAAACTGAAGGAAGGAGTTTGTTGCAGCATTTGACCAGCAGTGTGAAGGCTCAACAAAAGTCTAGGTATTTCTCAAAAACATAGTTTTGAGTTTGTTTAAAAAGAGAAGTCCAGAGAAGTTATTTTTGAAGACAGCATTTAACTCTCATGTAGTGAAAATGTTTATTTAAAAACACAGTCAAGTTTAAAAGCATAGTTTAGTGTGCTAGCCATGGCAGGAGCCAGCACAAGCACGAGTATTGGAAATACTCAACTCCCACAGTTTAATGGGAAGAACTATGACTATTAGGTAATCACCATGAGAGCCTTATTTTCCTCTCAGGATTTATGGGTGTTTGTTGAAGATGGTTTTGAAGAAACAACATATGAAAATGCTTTTAATGCCTTAACATAGGCATAGAAGGATTTTTTGAAGAACAATAGGAAGAATGACTCAAAAGCCCTCTTCTATCTCTATCAAGCAGTGCATGAAAGTGTGTTTTCAAGGATAGCAACAACTAAGAGGTCCAAGGATGCATGGGATGCCCTCCAGAATGCCTATCAAGGTATGGAGAAGGTGAAGACAGCAAAGCTGAAATTGCTGAGGAGAGACTTTGAAACTCTCTATATGAAGGAGTTTGATAACATAGACTCATTCTTCACACATGTGATTGGGTTGGTTACCTAGATAAGGTCTCATGGAGAGACACTTGAATAAATAAGTATAGTGGAAAAAGTGTTAAGGAGCTTACCCTCAAGGTTTGATGTGATAGTCACAACCATTTAAAAGACAAAGGATTTCTCAAAGTTTACTGTTGATGAGCTTCATGCATCATTGATGACTCATGAACAACGATTGGGAAGAACAACAAACTCATCTTTGGAAAATATCTTCAAGACCCAAATTTCCTTTGGAAGAGGAAGAGGTCAAGGCAGAGGAAACTATAGAGGAAAAGAAAGAGGCAGAAACCAAAACAGAGGAGGAAGAAATAGCCTTACAAATACTCAAGGAAGGGGCAACAATCAAAATCAGAACCAAGGCCAAGGCAATAGCCAGAAAGGTGGACAAAATCAAGCGCATGGAAAAAGGTCCGATAAATCCCAAGTCCAATTTCATTACTGTAAAAAGTGGCCATTATGCCAATGAATGTATAAAGAAACAGAGTGACATGGGTAATAGACCCAGTGCTAATTTTAGTAAGGAAAATATCAGTTAAGAAATTATTTTTTTAGCATGTAATATGGCTAAGGAAAATAATGAAGATATATGGTTTCTAAATTCAGGATGTAGCAACCATACGACTGGAAAAATTTCCATGTTTTCCATGTTAGATGAAAATGTAAAGTCTCGAGTAACATTGGGGACAAACAGTAAGGTCTCT
>JAXQQM020058340.1:0-41925 GCA_034641835.2 Pinus albicaulis | reverse complement strand
GTATATCTACCGGTAGGGACTCTGGGCTGCATGTCGTCCTTGCTAATGCAGGAAAGGAAACAAAGATAAAATTTGAAGAACTGTGTCTGAGTATAATGACGGAAAAAAATCCCTTACATGCAAACAATATTATGTTTGACAAGATTTTTCGTTACTTTTAACGGAAGGAAATTAAAAATTATTCGCAACATACTAGAGGAAGCAATAAATATTAAAAGTTCCTATTCAAATACATAGTTTACCTCAAGACAGGTGGATTAAAAAAAAGATATAACTTAAGTGAACTATTTTTTGTACAAAATTTTAAATACGAAGAAAAATAGTTTGGGCCTATGACCATCACTTCCCTTGAAAGAAAAACTAATCTAATACCTTCTCCACTTCATTATGCTAAAAGTATAACTATGAACCGTAAGACCCTTTTCCCTGCAAGAAAATCCAATCAAGGAGGACGAGAGAAAGAACTTGGTGGGCACTTACAATTATGAGCAGGGAAGAGAAATTATGAAACACAATCAAGGGTGGCTGGATGACGACCCTAATTTAATTCCCTACATGCGAAAGGTGTAAAGTAACATTAAAAGAGTTTCTACAGTGTGCAGGCTTCAAAAATAAAGAGTGCCTTTGGGATCTAGGTCAAAAAATCTAGTTTGGTCTAGTGGCATAGTAAATTGCTTCTTAGAAACTCAAGGGTGATTGCGAAAGGAACATTACAAGAATGAACACTCCAATAACACTTCAAGATCTTTGTTTGTGAGTGATTCTTGTATGTCCTCCTTGTTTTCTCTAAGAACACCCTTCCTACTATGGTTAATTTTTACCTCTTAATTCTTCGGATGGATGTTTCTAAGATGGTCATATGGGAAAGTCATGATGATTCTAGGGATGTATCGGAGGCAAGAAATTATGATATTGATAAATTTTCTACGCACCTTCATAGTATTTCTATTTATTATGTCATTTTTATTTCCTTGATGTATATACATTCTCTAAATGATTATGGGTATCTAGTCTGCATCTCTTGTTTATGTGTTTTTTCTCAATTTTTTTTCTTTGAGATAAACCATACGCTTGTGTTGGTATGGGGAAACTGTAAGAGGAAATCCCATGAATGGTTAATAGTCACGACCTCAAGGGGGATATGTGAACCGAGGGTAGGAGATAGTGGCCTGTTGCTGTGCGGGCGAGTAAACTCCATGAGGAATTCTCTATTTCATCAGTCTCTTGCATATTTTCCTAATGTATTATGTAATTTTACTTTTACAAGGTTGCATCTCTTCTAGTTTCGTAAGGATTCCAAGCAAGGCCGTCACTTTGGGAGATGGTTTCCGGTTCGAATGGGTTCCTTGGAAATAGTATTTTTTGTTCTTCGATCCTCGTTTTGTGTGTTTTCACATGGTCTGTAATGAATCCCCATGGAAAGACCCTCCTTGCACAAAGGGAATAGAGACCGGTGGTGCCAATACCAGAGTCAGAGTAGTGGTCAAGTGATGCAGGAGCATCCTGCTTGATTTTCATTAAAATATTGTGTAATTAGGGGGTGATGCCTTTTTAATTATTTTATAAATTATTATGCTCATTTTTAATAATTTAAGAGAGAAAAATCTGAGTGTGAGGATTATTGTAAATATTCTCTTAATTAATTGAGAATATGAGTGGAATTGAGTTAGATAGACAATTTAGGGATTAGGAATTCCTTAAATGGAACTTAGTTGAGTCAAATAAGGGATAAATCTATTTTAGAGTTTGGTTGAGATTTGTGTGGAGGAAATCATGGATTGGAATTAATTCATAATTATGTATAAATATTAAGCTTTTGTGAGGATGGAGGACAAAGAGAGGCACAAAGAGATAGAGAGAAACAGTGTGAGAGTTATGCAAAGGGCCGAGGACCGAGAGGCCAACAATTGTAATATTCGGCCAAGGAAGGATTTGCGTTTGTAATTTCTGGTTATATTTTAAGCAATTATTATTTTTATTGTTTGGCTCTCTCTTCATATGTATTTTAAGTTTATTTTAAGTAGAATTTATTGAAGATTGTGATTGAGGATTTCATGCTAAAGGAAACTCACACTGTATTGTGCACAAGGATCTATTTTATTGCAGAATCCAAACATCATTTGGTATCAGAACCGAAGATCCATGCCTGGTGAAGTGAGATCAGAGGTCTTGGAGTGTTGGTTTTACTACTGGTTATGAAAATTATAGTTCGAGTAGCTTTTAACGTAAAGACCAATACTGGGATTGGAGATAGCGTAGAGTGGAAATCGAGGTATGAACGCAGGAACTGGAGACCGATTGGAAGGAGACGTGAAGACCGATTGGGAATCAGAATTCAATAGTGTCAGCATTGTAACGAGCTAACTGTACAAACACAATGTGTAAGTTGTGTGTTAGTAATGATTTAAAAATGACTAATAAAAACATTCAAAGTCACACTAGAAGTGTGCAATAACTTACCAGGTTGCATCCATTCACGCTGCCAACATAATCTATTTGATGGGAGTTCGATTAGTTTTATATTGGCACAAAGCACATGGATTAAGTGTTGGGTTGATAAGGTAAACCCAAAAAATAAATAAATTCACAGATAAAGTATCTACGAACTCCATGATTTGGGATTGTTTCCCTGAGTTACAGTTGTGCATTGAAAGGGAAATGGAAAATGTATAAATTCTTTGTGGAACAAATGTAGAGCATGTAACCTCCATCATTTTGGAGAGTTCGATGTTTTTTTGTATAACACTATTTGTCGCTACATTAATTATTTAACGTTCAATTGTGTTTTCTGCATTAATTTTGGTATCAAATTGTGCAGGTCAAACCTGAATGCTGAGAAATGAATCCATTTGAAATGGTAAATAGCGGTGTGAATGCATATCGCCGAAGCCTATGGAACGTGAGAACAAATTGAGAGAGTGCAAGTGGATGGCACAAAATTGGTTGCGAACGCTGCTTGAAATAATATAGACATTCAAAACTGCACTAATGGAGATTGCCAACATTGGAGGGGATTGGGCGTTTAGATGCTGAATTTGTGGTGCAAGAAAGAAAAGGAAACACTCATTTTAGTTCTAACTCGTGGTGGCACCACTGCTAAATTGGTAGCAAAGTACGGACCAACTGTACTTATTCTCTCTGTTGTGGTTCCTATCCTGACAACAGATTCATTTGATTGGACATGTAGTGATGAAACTCCTGCCATGCACAGTCTTATATACAGAGGATTGGTCCCACTTCTAGCAGAAGGATCCGCAAGGGCAACTGATTCTGAATTTACTGAAGTGATTCTAAATGATTCTCTTAAAACAACAATGGAAAAAGGCTTATGTAAGAAGGGTGATGTTATTGTTGCATTACACTGCATAGGAGTGGCCTCTTTTATCAAGATATGTGATGTGACGTGATGTAATTTATTAAAACAAAATAATATGTGCAAGTCTTGGGTCATGCTCTTCTTCTACTCTTCAGTGCATGTTTGGAGACTTTAGCCAACCAGAAGGATCGTTTTGCAAGTTTAGATATGTTTAGTTGAAAACACTGTAGTTCTCAGTTTTGTCAAGTTTTGGAATTAGGAATTTCTCTTCGTATTGTAATCGAAGCTAAGGATCTTGAAAGTTGAAAGAAATAGAGGCATAGTATCAAAATTCATTGTCATTTATTTATATTATGAGATTGTTCGGAGAAATTTTGTTGCAGCATTATGAAAGAAACTGTGTGGAACATCACAACGGAACTAATACTTCACTTTTCAATATTAAGGTGGGTTTTTTCAACAAAAAAAAATATCGCATATTTAAATCGAATGAAGAGATCATATCGTAATGAAAAATCCTTGCTGATTGAGATATGTTGGCGAAATTTCAAGTGCAAGTGATGAACCCAATCACAGCGGAAGAGTGGTGAGCTAGCGTGATTGTGGCATATCGTTTTGAGGTTTTGATAACTGAGATCTACATGGAGGAGCTGCACAATATTTTGGTAAGTGCTCATTGAATGAATCAATATTCATTGATTAAAGGTATTTTTAATGTTTGGAGGATTCAATGCCCTTGCCATACTCGAGAATTTAATTTGTTTGTAAATGTTATGAAAGAGTGAAATCAATCCAAAGTTTAAGGAATGGAATTGGAATCCATCTCATAAATTGATGTGCAAATATGGTTCGAGTGTGGTTTGTGTTTGTTGCTGCGGAGAAATATGTTGATACCACCATGTTAAAAGGAAGTTTTGGAAAATTCCTATGAAGGAATTGTTTTGTACACTGAAGAGAGACGGTGTTGCATGAGAACCGTCACTGCAAAGAAGGAGCTGCATGGAAGTGCAAGAAAATTGTCTGCACCAAGATGATGAGGGTAAGGTATGATAATTCATTTCAAAAAGGTATTTTTGAATGTTGAAAATTAAATGGTTTATTTATTTTCACCATAAAATAAATCTTGGGAAAAGTGGAATGCATTTTGATTTAAAGGCTTAAGTGTCATGTGAAGTGATAAAGGGAGATGATTTAATTAGTGACTTATGATATTATCATAAGAATGGGTATGACAGAGAGTGAATATTTTACATCATGAAAATGTATTAAGGGTGGATGTTCATTGGTATGTTGTATAACTTGAATTAGAGTCAAAGTATCCACTATTGTAAATATTTGGTCAAGCTTTGAAGTCACATATGATGTTAAGGTCAATGAAGAAATTGGATAGCTTGGGTCATGTTAAACCATTGATTTATTTGTACAATAGGGTGTATTTTTCATCCAAGATGAAGAGTTTATGTAAATTCTGGAATAAAAGAGTCTTAAATCAAGTCAAAGGTTTGAATGTAATTGGGTGCATGATCGACGGAGCCCGACACCCAAAGAGTTGGTTATTGTGACACAAGAATTATTGAAGTTGTTGGTTACAACAAAGAGGAGCAAGAGAGTTGCTAGAGATGATTCCAAGACAGTGAACCGCAAAATATCAAGCGCAGGAAGAGAGCTTTTATTGCTGAATGGAAAGTATGATGGCTTGCTGAAATAGGGATTGAATGAAATCCACAAGTGAACAGATGAAGTTCACAAAGGGGGAGAAGATGATTGTTGATAGTAATTTCAGAGGTTCTGATAAAGACCTCAACCGAAGAAAGAAGAAGGAAAATGCCAAGGCAAGTGGCATATGTAAGTAGTTGAATGATGAAGAGTATGAGAGGGAGAAAGCTGAGATAGCAGTTCACCTTGAGTTATTGATGGAATTGTTGCGGAGAAATACAAAATACCAGAGACATGGTTGGACCATGAGGAAGAAAGTGAAATGGAAGAGGCTACACGCAAAGAGGGAATAGTAGGTAAACATACAATTGACAGAAGAGCTGAGGAAGCTCGAGCAGATGATGAATGTGAAATTGAGATGTGAAGAACTCAGAGAGGCTGAGTTGAAAATGGAAGTTTCCATTTGTGGCGCAGAACAGGGTGAAATTATGGGTGAAGAGATCAATGAGAAAGATCTCATGGACTATTGGAATAGTTCATAAGAATTGGAAGATATGTTGTCAAGAGAAGCAGATGAGGCTATGAAGCCTTGTATTTTTAAATCTCATAGTTTGTGTATTTTTGCAAGATGTTCAGAAGATGGTGGAAAGTCTGGTGAAACTGTCATACAGATGAATGAAACTCTTGAGGTGAAGTATGATGGAAAATTCCTTTCAGAGGAGGAAGGTATTGATTTGTTGTAGCAGGAAGAAATCATAAATGAATTCTTGTTTGGTGTAAGACAACCAGTTGAAGCTATTATGGAGCAGAAGCATAATGAAAATTCCATAGTGATATTCCAAGGAGGTAAACAAATGAATTTTTTTTAATGAAATTGATGACAAAATTTTGCAATGTGATGATACAGAAACCAAGATAACTCAGGAGGATTTCCAGAAGAAGAATGAGACTGGGAATGAAGGTTGTGATGAAATACTGGAAATATTTCACATGGAAATAGAGTTCTTGGAATGATGGCTCAAATAACCTGAAGAAGAGATGACGCTTGCAGGACTTGACACAGAAGAGATTATAGGTACCATGCATGATAAGGATGAAATGTTTCTAACATTTATAGAGTTGAGTGAATGTTATAACTTTTCAAATAAAAATGTGGTTGTAGGTACAAAAAACAACATTAATAAAGATGATGTTAAAATCAGAGAAATTGAGCAAAAATTATTTGGAGATGAGATGAAAGATTAGGAGCAACAAGGAAGTTATACCCTTAGAGACATAAGGGAAACCGAAATATTAGTCTAGCAGGATAAAGATGAAAGCAGCTAGCATTTCCAAAGAGGATTTACTGAAATCTAGAAGGTCTATGATGGGATATTGGTGCTTGAAGCATCAAAAGAGGCCGAAAGGTCTTATATTTTTAAAACTAATAGTTTATTTATGAATGAAGGTACAACACCAGATGGGAAATTTGTTACTATAGGAGCAATAAATGACTATAGTTGTGATCAAGGAGAAGTCCTTGATTATTCTTCATTTCAGGGAATTGAGTGTTCAACACAATTGGAGACGGAAGCATTAGACAAAGAGGAATTACTCCGAGGAATTGGAAAAAGAAATTTTTGGAGAGGCTGATGGAATGCGATTGACAGAGTGAGTGATGTTGGTGATGAATTACAAAAGGGAGTTGATACTTTAAAAGACTAGCAACAAAACAGAGCTTGGAATCCTGGAGGGAGCAAGTCATGGAGACTTGTGGCTATCAAATTATTACAAAAAAGTGACAGACCTCATAGACAGGAGTCTATGGAAACTTCTCTACATGGGGAGTATGATGCAAGAGAATCCTTCTTGATTTTCATTAAAATATTGTGTAATTAGGGGGTGATGTATTTTTAATTATTTTATAAATTATTATTATCATTTTTAATAAATTAAGAGAGAAAAATATGAGTGTGAGGATTATTGTAAATATTCTCTTAATTAATTGAGAATATGAGTGGAATTGAGTTAGATAGATAATTTAGGGATTAGGAATTTCTTAAATCGAACTTAGTTGAGTTAAATAAGGGATAAATCTATTTTAGAGTTTGGTTGAGATTTGTGTGGAGGAAATCATGGATTGGAATTAATTCATAATTATGTATAAATATTAAGCTTTTGTGAGGATGGAGGACAGAGAGAGGCACAAAGAGATAGAGAGAAATGGTGTGAGAATTATGTAAAGGGCCAAGAGACGAGAGGCCAATAATTGTAATATTCGGCCAAAGAAGGATTTGCGTTTGTAATTTATGGTTGTATTTTAAGCAATTATTTTGTTTATTTTTTGGCTCTCTCTTCATATGTATTTTAAGTTGATTCTAAGTAGAATTTATTGAAGATTGCGATTGAGGATTTCATGCTAAAGGAAACTCACACTGTATTGTGCGCAAGGATCTGTTTTATTGCAGAATCCCTGCATCGTCAAGGACGTGGTGGTCACTAGTCTCAACCACGTGAGTCTAGGGGCAGGGGACATTGTATCATCACATGGATTACTAGGGAGGCCACCCAGGAATATCAAGTCACATGCCTCCACAGGCATGATAGTTAATTTCAGGGTGGGAGTTAGATTTAAAACAAGAGGATGAGAATATTGACCTATACTTGAAGCACTAGCAGATCCTGGTTGTAATGGCCCACTTGATCCTATAAGGAAAATTTTTATTAGTTTTAAATTAATCTGTAAATAATTACTTACAATTTTTCAGTAATATCTACTCTTGTGAATTTGTAATTTAATTTTATTTTTACTTATACGAATTTTATTATTTGTTATTTCATTTCTAATATGTCTTCTCAAATCAATTTTTAGATAAGGTATTGTCTTCTCTTATTTATTTATAAATAAAATATCTAGATTCAAATCTACTTTTGGAGAATATATGGTAAGAAAGTCAAGGTTAATAAATTAAAAGTATGAGGTGTTAGTCATGGAATTAATGGTAAGTAGTTGAGGTGGATGATAGGAAGAGACATAAAAGGGAAGGAGGATGAGAGGAGAGGGGGAGGATTTTTGGGTCTTTGTTTGGCATTGGAGGAATTTATTTTGGAGGAGAAATGTGGAGAAAGAGAATGGAGAGAAAATGAGAGGAATAAGACTTAGATCTATTGGAGGGATTTGATTATAACTTGGACACACTATAGCTAGATGGGCTTGGGCTTAGAATGATAGGGAGCCCGTGGAGGTTCCATGGGCTAGGAAATCATTCCTATTTGGCTGGGAGGTAAATCTAGTCGGAGCGTCTCAATAGAATCAGGAGCATCTTAACCAAGCTATTGATACATGTATTCTTCTATTGTTGATTACTTAAGTAAATTGATGAAATGGAATTTCATACTTGTTTAATATGTAGAAAATAATTTTACTTATATGTTATCATCAAATAAATGTTGAGCTAGAAATAGACTATATTCCTTCTTATTATGTTTAATTGGAATGATAATTCTAGGTTAGTTAAAAGATCTCGGATTTAGGTTCTCACACTAGTTAAGGAGCTAGGACATTATATATGCTTTTATACTCAGTTTCAACACAAAATATATTTATTTTTGATAATGAATAATATAACGGAAAAATATTTGGTGACCTCATCTACTGGTTCAACTAAGCTAGATGCAGATATTCAGGAAATTCCTAGGGAATTTCAACTCATTTAACTTTAGATCCAACAACAAAATGTTCGCCTCAATCACATTGAGAAGCATATCCCTTGCCTACCACAATCTGAATTGTCGAGGTCTAGTGCTAAAGCTCTTATGCCCATAGATTCTTTTGACGAGTACTTTGATGATTAACAGGTTATGTTTTTTAAATTTTGATATGTATAGATGAATTTTTTTCTTACTTTGAGGTTTTATTATAGTTACATCGCTAATAAGAAAATTAAAGAAAATCGTAGTTATATGGTGTTGCTAAATAGTCTTATAATTTTTAAACTTTGGTTGGCTTACAATGAAGTTTCATGGCTAACAGACTTGGTTCCCCTCATGGAAGGTTGATGCCATCCGACCCTGTTGGATATGGATGTAAACAATACTTTATTTTTTTAAAGTGAATAAAAAGGAATTTCCAAGCTTACAATTTTTTTTTTTTAGATAATTCATAATTAATGTTATTATATTAATTTGAAGAACATTTTTAATTTTTATTAATTATTATTGTGATTAAGAAAGGTTTTGAAAAAAAATTTACCATTGGTTTGTTTGACTACATATTTTTGATATGCAAGAAAATTTATGGTGGTAATAATGGTGATGATGACAATTAACATAAAAAAGATTCATATGGCTTATAAAATATTAAGAGGGTAATATATTACTGAAAATTCCATAGCATTGTATTTCTATGCTTGAAAATAATTAAGAGAAGATTCCAAAATCACCATAGTTTTGCTAGCTTAAGAGTTCAAAGTGGTTGGTAATGTGACAAATATTTTGGAATTCTAATGTGAGTATAAGCTTGGCAATATAAGAGAAAATGAGTTTTATATTCCACCTAATTAGTTTCACAAAGGTGACATAGTCTTTCATGCAGTGGTGTTTTTGGAATTGGCCAATACCTAGTTTCACTATAAAGCTCATGATAATTCCTTGTTTTAGAAACGCTTATTTTCTTATTTACACTAGTAAATATGGAGGGATAACTTTTATTTTTTAGTTTTGCATTGATCACATCTTTATACTATTTTACTTTCCTTTTTTCCATCCAACCCTGTATTAGCCTACAATTTCTCAAGACTCAAATTTTAGTGTAATAATATTTTTGAAATTACACTTAATATGTAAAATTATCTCCTCCTTTATCCCCAATGGCCTAGCCAATGCTAGGCATCCTTATGCCATCCTTTCTTTAGTTGAAGGTGATGGTTTTGGATATAATTAAATTAGTTTTTAGGAAACCTATACTCTTCCACATTGTTTAAATTATTCTTATGTATAATATATCTTGTCATTTCAATGCTTTGAATGGAGGTAAATATTTCTTAAATTATGACAATATGATAGAGTGTATTTCCTTTAATATCAATAGTGTAGGCTATAAACTGCTTTTAATTTTTTTTTGTCTTCTTCCACAACTCTCTGGAGATATTATGACCCCAACCCTCAAATATGTATAATGTAATAAGAGTGATGCGTATATCATAGAGGAGTTTATTTTTTTCCCATATCTAAAGTTCCACTAATTTACAATTTATTTCATGCCTATAATGAGCTTCTAGCTCTCCATTTATCGTCTTCTAAATACTATAATTCCAGTTGAGCTTGTGAGAGATATTGATTCAAATATACTTGAATGAAGGAACTTCCTCCTATTTTTTGTTGTCATGTATGAAAGTAACATATGTGATCTTCTTTGACTTAATTATCATGAATTTTCCATGACTATTTCTTTGTCGTATTAACAATTATATCCATCTTGGAATATAAATATTACAAGATTATTAGTTTCTAGAGAAGATCATGAATCATAGGAAAAATAAAAATATTATTGGCATAAATAAGAAAAGTTATGACTATAGCACTGAGTGTGGGGAGAATAGATCCTGCGATTTCCAAATACTCTTCTAACTATTCATGTATGGGCCAAAAAGGATAAGGGACAAGGGACACCATTGCTTGACTCAAATATCATAGTTAATTTCTTTTGACGAACCCTTAATTTTCATATAATTAGAAACACAATTCTCATATAACCTTGTCACAACGACACTTAACTTATGAGGAACCATTATCTCTTCCAACCTCATTTACTCGTTTGTCCCAAAATTTGTGTTAATTTTTTTTCTAAAGTAAACGAAGAAATAAAAGGGACCAATTGTATTATTGTGACATTCTTATGTAATAATCACGAGAGTAACAAGATATTCCATAGTTGAAGAATAATTCAATATATCTTGGCTAAACTGTG
Organism: Pinus albicaulis; assembly: GCA_034641835.2. NCBI lineage: Eukaryota > Viridiplantae > Streptophyta > Pinopsida > Pinales > Pinaceae > Pinus > Pinus albicaulis. The sequence goes on along the minus strand of JAXQQM020058340.1, from coordinate 31,006 downwards.
ACTTATTTACAATGGTCCAATAATTAGAGGAAATTATGTTATATACACTTTTAAATATAGGTTCAATGAATCTCTAGGTCCAAGGATTGGGAAATTGGTAGTTAACTAAAAAAAATTAAAAACTTAAATATGCGAAGGATGTAAATATGCCCTTCTAGTTCAAATTTTTTTCACTTGACAACCTTCCATGTAATTAAATTGTAAGCTTCTTAACCTTCAACTCAATATCTTCCTAAAAAAAATACCTTTTATAAAAACATTCAAAATCATATCAATTATATTATGACATGTATTATGGCATATGAATCACATTGGGTATAATTCATTGTTAGGAACTTGTCAAATATGTAAATTACATGTATTATGGTATATGAATCGCATTAGGTATAATACCTTTCTAGGAACATGACAAATTGGTAAGTTGATGAATGAGAGAGTGGAATTATTTATGTCGGTGAGAGAGTAGAGACCATCAAAAAAGTGTTCGAAGAAGTGTTTTTTTTAATGAAATATGTAAAAATAACCTTTTATAGTATATAATGTAATTCTTAATGCATTGAATAGGTTCAAAATTAAATTGGTTTATTTTAAAATTAAAATATAATTAGACTAAAATTTATAAAAGGATGAGGGTAATATAAAGAATATATATTATCTCGATTTTTTTAATTACTAAATTTGAAATATATATTATTAATAATTTCTATGGTTACATTATAATATAATTAATGTTAGATGTATATATAAAAAATATATAAATAAGACATTATTACATTAAGTTATAATTTATTTTAAAAAAATATGAAATTTTATTAGTTATTTTGGATCAAGGATTTATTAAGTATATAAATGACGTTATTTTTTCTAATATTGGATTGTTTTTAATAATTTGATTTTATGTTTTTATTTACATCAATAAAATTCTTTATAAATAAATTATATTAGATAAAGTTAGGATTAGGATGAATTTAATATAGCTTAATATTTTAGATGCTACATATAAATATAGTTATTTATTTTTTATTTAATTTAATTTTGTGTTATTTAAGATGTAGTCGAGTAGTATTTTTATAATTTTTAATGTATAATTTTTTTATTCTAATTTCTCTTCCATATTGGGGAGATATAGAGCTAGTTTTTTTATTCGTGCCAACTTTTATTTTGAACATATCAACCACACAACATTTTAAAATTTAAATTTTGAACTTAAAAAAAGCTTTCACACTTGCACATACAAATGCACATATAAATTTATTATTATAATTGGTTTATTATTATTGTTTCTATTTTTTAATATGACTACAATATGTATTAATATGGAAAATGGAAAATTGCAATCAACATTGCTAGTGGGAAACTATTTTAACCACAAATTATGGTTTTGCTTTATGACATGCTTGAGAATAAAACATTTCCTTGATTCCGTCTATTGCTAAGAGAGGAAAAAAAACTAAATATCATGGTATCGAAAATAACTCCTTCACCTCTTTTGCTTAAGGCTTACTTAAGAAGTATGAGTTAATATTATAATCCATGCCCTTGAATTTGTCCTAGTTGCTAATACATCTAAATGCCATTGTTTTCATCTTACAAGACAGGGCTTTATCATTCCCCTTTAGAATTGAAAACCTTTTTATTCTCCACCTACTTGCTAATCCAACTCTCTACATAGCTATGCATAATAATATCAATATTTAAAAGTTATTTGAACATGGTATCAAATTTTCTTTCCATTACATGTAACTTGTGCATGATATCCTAGTATTGGCTCCCTCCCTCATTTAATATTTGAAAAACAAAGTATTTGTTAAGCCAATACAAATTTCAACTTGAAATTTCTAGTATCTTGTATTCTAGAGTACCCATGATGAGATATCCAACCTTAAATTGCCACTTTTACCTATTTTTTTGAATTTTTTGGTGTTTTTTGTTGATGGTTGTTTCCATTTTCACCACCTTCTCTTTGGTACTAGTTGAGAATAAATTGTTGAAATCCTCTACTACCCTCACATCATCTATTTGGGCCTGTGTACTTTGTTGATGAGTCTGTGTGTATCAAAGGTACTTGTTATAGGTAGTGTTTCTTCTAGAAAGTTTGTCCTTATTAATTTCAAAGCTATTTTTTTTTAAATGCATGGTTGGAGGCATAGACTTAACAAGGAAGGTAGGTGGACACTTGAATGTCAAAGTAATTATGAACTAGGTAGGATAGTCATAATAAAAATCAACTTGCAAATATATATTCAAGATTTATAATGGGAATTCCATTGAAGAAAATAGGAATTGCAATGACCAAAGAACAAATATAATTACAAAGTTGAGTGAGGGAGAGGGAAATCCAAAGGATCTAAGAGGTTATAATAATGATGTGTCTAAAACTTCATGGTGTTTCTATTCACCTTGACACTTGGGGAACATGCATATGAACCCCATCTCAGTGTGATTATTAATATTGTTAATAAAATAAAATGTCTTGTATTGATATATTTTAATCATTGATGAGATGCTAAATTTTAATGATAGTTATATATATTATATTATATGTATATAAATAGATTTATTGAGAGGTGTATCCCACAAAAATGTATAAGCTCCAATATATCATGATATTATGTAGATGGGGTAACAATAAAGTAGTGATGCCTCCTATTATATGACCATCTATTGGTTGTGGCAGAAATACTTTTTTTTTTCATCTATCCTCCCTCCCTCCATGTTTAATACAAAATAAAAATAATATGAAATTGGTTGAGAGTTGTGAACCACAACAAAATATGATCTTTAATATACCATGGTCATTGTGTGACAGGGTGGCCATGAAGAATTTTTGGGTCCTACTAACTCAATGGTTGATTGGTTGAGGAAAATATTATAGGTTTTAAAATTGTGACCCCCAATATGAAATTTATCCTTAAAAATAGATAATTAGGTATCCTAGGAAGGACCATAATTCACTAAAATGCATAGGTATATGTAACAATTACAATACAACAAAATAGCAAGTGCAATCACACAGAACAACATAATATCTTGACTTTTATAACATATATAAACACCAATTTTTCATTTTCATATTCAATGATAACATAATTATTTATAAAATAAATAGTTTCAAAGAATATTGTTGTGTAAGAATGGTTCCTCTTAGCCATAAGAATCTATTATAGATACAAATTCCAATGCATTCTATAATGCCAATAGGGTGAAGGAAGCAATTTATAGGCTACTCCTTTTCTCAACTTAACCCATGACATGATCTCATGTTCAACCAATACACTAACCACAGAGCATGAAAATTGTCTCTTTCAACAAGTCAAAGTGAAGGATTTGTATTGCACTTCCCCCACACAACAAAAAGTAGGCCTAATTTACTCAAAGTACCCTCAAATTTACCTCTTCTTACAGTGATATTTAATGTGTGGATAAGGAGTCCAATATATTGCATGCTTTCTAAGAATTACTTGTCAAATCAATAATTTTATTCTCAAGTATCCAATGAATAAACAATCAATATTGAGTGAAGGTTTCTTTAGCTTCCTATCCATTATTCTAACTACAACCATCATACATTCATCTAGAGTCTACATTTTCCCTCTAAATAATGTTTATTACAATCAATTTTCTAGATTTACCATGGATAGAAATAGTGAACATAGCATGAGTAGCTCAATCCATGAATACAAGAGTTCTAGAAGGAACACTAAGATTAATAGAATGATAATATTAATGAAGGGATGGATAAGATCAGATTGACCACTAAATGTATGACTTTCATAAATCCTATATTGAGTGTAGTTATTCCATATTTCCATCGTTACATAAGAAGATTTTCCCACCAACCTATTGCATGCATTTTATAATTGGTTTTAATAAGTCAAATTACACATATTTTTTATTTAATGCATATGATAGAAAAGTGATGGGGAATTTACTTTCCCATAGGTACCTTTTTCATATTCCCATGTAGTGAAATGATACCATCTTTATTAATTTATGCAACCATATTGGACTATACAAAAATCCTAACAGATGGCCCATATGTGGATGTTTACATCATAACTGTATAAGAATTCAATAGTTGGGAGTTGGAATTGATATCCAAACTGAGAACCCTTACTAGAATGTTAAAAACATTTACATAATATGATTAGATACATTTCAAGGGTCAAAACTATGTTATTATATGATTTTGAAAATTAGAAATGATATTATAAATGATGAAGTGTCCCTTCTATATAAACGAATGGGATCCACATACTGGTATTAGTTTCACCTCCTTAGTAGGAATACAAAGTTGCACATTCATAATATCTGATATAAGCAACCATCATGGAAAATATTTAACCAAAAATTGGGTTTAGTTGATTGAACTAGGTTTTCTAAGGGTGAAGAAGATTGGGAGAAATATGGGTTCTACTTTGCAATTCTGTTTTGAAGAATCAAAAGCATTCACCTGGAATTTCTAAATCTATAGATACCTTGACATATTAGTGAATTATAATATATACCACCTAATTAGAAAAATACTTCTTGTATTTAAGGAAAAGGTGAAAGTGTTGTATATATATGGACTATTTCACGTGGAATTCTTCTTGGATATTGGATTGGGAATTTAGAAAAAATCAATGGGTGATTATTTTTACTAAGGATGGTTTCTTTTCCCAGAAAATAATCGCAAAAGTGTTTTAATCTCTAAATTAAGGTACATAATCCCTTGCCATCTATGTTGTATTTTAACGCAGGAGCAACGGATAAGGATTCAAAGTGATAAGATACAATATGTCCTCCATTCTTGGAGAATCATACTCCATCATAAAGGGATATTTTAATTTTGGTAGGTGCAGAATGTGTTTTGAACATAAATTATTCTTAACATGTTAAAATGCAACTTTAGTTTTTGAATATAGTCAAAGAGATGCTATTTTGAGGGAAAATTTAAAGGATGTGTTGCTCATAAAATAGGAAAAATACCTTACGCTACAAGCTCATGGTACTCCTAAGAGTGATATTGAGATATTTGGATGAGTGAGGAAATGACTAGTGTGAGAGTGGTTTGATATTACAAAGTTTTGGCTAGTCTAAGAGTGGTTTGATATTATAAATATTTGTCTCAAATGTTTCTATTAAAATTACAAATTCAAAGTAGCTTTATATTACAAGGATTTGGTTGAGCATTTTCTATTGAAACGACATATTCACGATAAGAATTTAATTGAATATAAACCATATACTTCTTGAGTTGACATGGTGTGGACTGACATGCAAAATATCAAGTAATAGCATAGATGGAAGACGTGGTTTTTCATATCTAAATATTTCATTGAGATAATAAACGAAAAAGTGCCCAAAATAAGAATAAATAAATTTAATGAGTTTAATGAAAGTAAATAGGGAAACTAACCATTTATAAATTTATGTAAACACAACTTATGCTAAGCGAATACTTATCACAACATAGTGCACAATACAAAATTCGAGATAAGAAATTAATTGAAGACGAAGTATAGACTGAGTTGGAGTGGATTGGTAAGAAAAATATGAAGTACCTAGCATAGATGGAAGTCATGGATTTTCAAAAACAAATATTCCATTAAGATAATAAATAAAAAAGTGCCCAAAATAAAAACACAAAAAATATTTAATTATTGTAATAAAAATAACTAGGGCAACCAACCACTTATAAATTTATATAGACAACTATAGAATACGTATGACAAAATTAGTGCCTAGGAAAAATGATGAAGTCCATAAATAATGGAACAATAAGATGACAATGTAAATATAATGGAAAGATAAAATGAACATATACAATTCTACAAAGATGTATATATGTTCTAAACATAGAAAACTCTGTAGTGCAACATCCATGGTTAATGAGAAGAATAACAATTTTTGTTTAAGAATACATTATCTATCTTATAAATTAAAATTAGGGTTGTAAATGTTGATAATCAATCTATGATAAGTGTTAAAATATTTGAATTCACCATATTATAAATAATTATAAAAATTAATTAAATTATAATGCTTTTAAAATTATTATTATCAATTATTAATATATATATATATATATAGACAAATATGTATTAATATTTTTAATCTTTGACATTTATTCTCACTTTACCATGCAAATTCTTCACAGTAAATGACTTACAAATATTACATTTCCAATATAATAAATATTGATATAACCCTATTTTAATTAGTTAATATGAGATAAATTAAACCTAAAAATAAATCTAAACCCTTCACTTGTATATTTTTATTGAAATTATATTAATTTGTGTATTTTTATTTAAATTATATATTCTACGTATAATAATTAAATTGAATTCTAAAACACCTATTGTTAAAAGTATCCACGAACATGTTCTATCTTATTGATAATGTGTCAAGGTATCTATTTTTTATATTCAACCAATGAAATTCTACGTTAACTTATGTATTTTCTATTGTTCACAAGTTTTGGCTAACATGAGGTGGATAAACATTGGTCATTAATATTTTACTTAGTTTTAATTGAGAGAAGTTAGTCTGTTTTGGTTTGCTAAAATTAATTAGGAATAAAATTTCAATTGTTTTCTCCCTATGAGGAGATCGAGCCAAGTCGGATAAGGGCTTAGAAATAGGGTAGCATTTGTTTGTTAAGAGTGGTTCAACAAAAATCTATTTAGAGGCAGAGTTGACAGCAGTGATAATGACGTGAATAGGTTTGAGGAATATAGATAGCGGAGAGTGTGAAAAGTGAAATAGGTGTGGAAGAGGAGGGAGCAGAGAGAGAAAAAATAATTGTAATAAACAACCGACCAAGGGCTTGGCTCTGTAATTTCATTTATTATTAAATTCCAAGTGATTTGTAATTGATCAGGCTCTCTGTTCGAAACCACTATTGTAAATATTTGTTAAAATGCGTATGTATCAATTGCACAGTCCGAGATCAATCGAACTGTAGATGTGATGAGGACCGTGGATCTGACACCAATCAATGTGAGAGATCTCATCACAGTTAGAGGACATCGTACATCACACTAAATAGTGTTTATAATTAATAGTTTCGCAGTTAAATTGTTTGACTTGTGACGCGAAGTGAGAAGGCAGAGATATAACGTGGATCATCAGATCGAGAAACAAACCAACGACATAATTGCAGCGCTCAGAAAGTGATTTTGAAAATCACAATATTTAGAAGTTAAGAGTTAAGGCGTCACAAGTAAACTAATTTTTTTGTGATGCGAAGTGGGGAGGACACTTGTTGGCTTAGCGCAACATCGCAGTTCGCAAGAAATAAGATTTAAGTGTTAAGTTAAGTTGCGAATTGTGCGAAGTGCGATCGTCGATGATTGGTTGAGCGTGTCATGGGACCCTCTGGTAAGAAGGACTACGTATATGCTTTGGTTTTGAGTTTATGTGTGTCTATTTAAGTTAGTGTTGTTGATCCCAGACATATGTATGTTTAAAAAACTATGAATTTTGAAATCCGCAGTTAAAGAATTGTATGGACCCATACAATATATAGTTCCATGCATATAATGCTATTTTTGCAGCTTGTCTGCATCATTTTGTATCAGAGCAGACTTGAGTTATACTCTTGAAGGTTGGAGTAAATATGCCACCCAGGAGAGGAGCTAGCATAGGTCATGGAAGGTCGGAAGCTAATGCAATTCTGCTGAATGAAATTCGATATCTTTGTACAAGAATGGAGACAGTAGAGGTTTCTTAAAGGAGAGCACCTGAAGAAGGAGATGTCAGCGCAGCAGAGGAAACTTTTGAGGAAGAAGAAGCGACAGAAGACGAGGCAGCTAAATTTTTCAAGGTATTGGCAAAGGTTAGGGGGAAACCGAGAATGGAGATTCCTTCGTACGAGGGGAACCTTAATGTGGATGAGCTGATGCATTGGATCAGTTCAATGGATAAGTATTTCAATTTGGATGAGATTGAAGATAAGAAGAAGGTCATGTATGCAACTACCAGGTTGACTGGCCATGCATCTATCTAGTGGGATGAACTACAAACATCTAGAGTTAGAAAGGGAAAGCTCAAGATCAAGAAATGGGATAAAATGATAAGGAAGTTGAAGAATAAGTTTATGCCAAAATACTATCAATTGAAACTGTTCAAGCAATTGAAAAATTTGAGGCAGAAAGGAATGATTGTCAAGCAGCATACATAGGAGTTCTACAGGTTGAGCATTAGAGCCAGACATGCTAAAGATGATATGGAGAAAGTAGCGAGATACATCAATGGCTTAAGGTATGAAATATAGGATGAAATCAGTTTGTTGAGTCTGAAGACAATTGAGGATGCCTACCAAGAAGCTTTGAAGGTGGAGGAGAAAATGTTGAGGAAGCAAAGTCAGAGGAATAGAGGTAAAATTCTAGTAAGAGGACGAGGAAATTTTATAGCAAGATTTCAACACTCTTAGAATGAAACAAGAGGTTCGAGTAGCAGACCGCCATAGAGAGGAGAATTTGCTAGAGGAAGATTTGCACCTAGAGGTATAGGTCGAGGAAGAGAGAATTGGTGCTACACATGTGGAGAATGGGGACACGGATCTTGGGATTGTCCTCATAACAAATCAAGAAATCAATAGAATGTGAATGTCGTTGAAGCAAAGGAATAAAATCCCCAGGTCACAGGGAAAGAAGAACCACCTGATTTAGGAGAGTCTTTATTACTCAAAAGAGTATTTCTAAAATCAGAGAAGGAATAAAATGAGCTAACACAGAGGAAGAGTATATTTAGGATTGTATGCAAGTGTAAAGAAAAGTGAGGTAAAGTTGTGATTGGCAGTGTAAGCACTGATAATATTGTTTCCACAGAGATGGTTGAGAAATTGGGATTGAGTAAGGTGGTACACCCTACTCCTTATAGAGTGTTGTGGCTACAGAAGGGACATTAGATTTTGGTGACAAAACAGTGCAAAGTAGAGATACAAATTGGTACCTATAAGGATGTCATATTGTGTGATTTGATGGAAATGGATGTGTGCCATGTATTGCTGGGAAGACCTTGGAAATTTGATATAAAATCCATTCATGACAAAAAAATGAATACCTACACCATAGAGAAGGACGTGAAGAAGCATACATTGCTACCTTTGAAGGATGAAGAAGATAAATAAACAAATGAGAATAATGTTATGATGATCAGTGGAAAGGAGTTGTTGCGAGAAGTAAAAAATGAGAAAGAAATGCATTTTGTTGTTGTGGGTAAGCCCAAGGTAATTCTGACTTCTACTAATTTAGAAAATTTTCCTGTGTATATTAACAATCTGTTAGATGATTATGCTGATATAGTTGTTGATGAATTACCAAGTAAATTACTACCAATCAGAAGTATCAGTCATCACATAGCTTTAATACCTGGTCCAAGTTTACCTAACAAAGAAGAATATATAATGACCCATTGGGAGAATGAAGAAGTTGGAAGACAGGTACAAGAGCTGTTATATAAAGGACTGATTAAAGAAAGTATTAGTCCATGTACAGTACCATCCATGCTTAGTCCAAATAAAGGAGGTGAGTGGCACATGTGTACTGATTCCAGAGCCATAAACAAGATCACTATCAGGTATAGATTTCCATTGCCATGCATAGATGATTTGATGGATTGTTTAAGTGGGTCAAAGTATTTTACTAAAATAGATCTGAAGAGTGGATACCATCAAGTAAGGATTAGAGAAGATGATGAATGGAAGACTGCTTTTAAGATCAACAATGAATTGTATGAATGGTTAGTGATGCCTTTTGGGCTCACTAATGCACCCAACACATTTATGAGACTAATGAATGAGGTTTTGAAAGAGTATGCAGGAAAGTTTGTGATAGTCTATCTTGAAGACATTATTATTTTTAGTCATAGTAAGGAGGAACATTTGGAGCATGTCAAGTTAGTGTTAAGTACTTTGCAAAAGGAGAAGTTTCTCATAAATTTGAAGAAGTGTAGTTTCGTGCAGAAGGATCTCATTTACTTGGATTTATATTCTCAGAAGAAGTCTTGAATATGGAACCAGAAAAGCTTCAGGTAAAAATTGATTGGCCAACTTCGAGAGGTATATTTGAGGTAAGGCATTTTCATGGTCTTGCAAGTTTTTACAAAAATTTTATAAGAGGTTTTAGTTAGATCTATGTACCAATAATTGAAAATATAAAGGAGATATACCAGCCATTCAAATGGACAGAAGCATCAGATCAAAATTTCAAGTTATTGAAAAAGAAGATCACTGAAAGACATGTTTTAGCCCTGCCAAATTTTGATAAAATTTTCCAAGTTGAGACTGATGCTAGTGGCATAGCAATTGGAGATGTATTGAGTAAGGAGCAGAGACTTATAGCTTATTTTGGTGAAAATTTAAATGAGGCTAATAAGAAGTATTCATGCTATGATAAGGAGTTCTATGCTATTGTGCATGCTTTGAAAAAATGGAGGCATTATTTATTGCCCAAGGAGCTTGTGTTGTATTCAAATAACCATGCACTATAGTTCATAAACAATCAGCCGAAGTTGAACCAAAAGCATGCAAAGTGGGTGGAGTTTTTGTAGAGTTTTACCTTTGTAATCAAACATAAAAGTTGTAAGTCAAACAAAGTTGTTGATGCTTTGAGTAGAGTAAATTTGATTATGCAGGAATTGAAAATTGGCATTTTTGGATTTGAAGAAATGATTGACATGTATGAGGAAGAAAAAGATTTCAAAGAAATATCTGTAGCTGTTAATAATCCAATGACTTATAATAGAAGCCAGTGGTTAGATTACTTGATTCAAGGAGGATTGTTGTTCAAGAATAATAAACTGTGTATACCTAAGTGTTCCATGAGGGAGAATCTGATTAAGGAAAAACACAATGGAGGAATATCTAGACACTTTGGACCGGATAAAACATTTTCTCAAGTAAGTGCTTTTTATTATTGGCAAAAAATGAAAAGTGATATCGAATTTTTTTTTGAGAAGTGCAAGATTTGTTAACATGCCAAAGGAATTAGCCAAAATACTGGGTTATCATCCATTGCCAATACCCAATAGACCTTGGGATGTTGTCATCATGGATTTTGTTTTGGGTTTGTCGAAGACTCAAAGAGGACATTATTATATCTATGTTGTTGTAGATATATTTTCTAAAATGGCACATTTTATTGTTTATAAGAAAACTAGTGATGCAACTCACATTGCTAATTTTTTTTTCTCTAAATTTATAAGATTGCATGGATTTCCTTTGAGTATTGTTTCAGACAGGGATACAAAGTTCACAGGACACTTCTGGAAGACTCCATGGAAGAAGCTGGGTACAAACCTCAATTTCAGTTTAGCCTATCATCCTCGTACGGATGGACAAACTGAAGTAGTGAACAAGAGCTTGGGAAATATATTAAGGAGTCTGGTTTACCAAAATCCAAAGCAATGAGACTTAGCCCTTGCTCAAGCTGAATTTTCCTATAACGATACTCCTAATTGGAGTACTGGAATGAGTCCATTTCAGATTGTTTTTGGGATGCATCGAGCCTGAGGATATGAACTTATATATTTGAGCAAACAAGAGACAAGGAGTGCTAAAGCTAAAGGATTTGTATAACATATACAGAGGTTGCAGGAATATGTCAAGCAAAGCTTAAGGAAGAACACCCAAAAGTATAAACAAAGAGCTGACATGAAAAGGATTGAATGTGAGTTTCAAGTAGATGATTTAGTCATGGTTTATCTAAGGAAGGAAAGGTTTCTAGTCGAGACTTATAACAAATTTAAAATGAAAAAGATAGGACCATGTAGAATATTGAGGAAATTTTCTTCAAATGCATATGACATTGAATTACCAGTAGGAATTGGAATATCACCCATCCTTATTGTTGTATATTTGTACCTATAAAAAGGAACAGAGGAAGATCTATAAGAAGAATCTACAAAAGAGGAAGACCAAACTTTGAATTGGAAGGAATAGATGCCAAAGATAACAAAGAAAGAAGTGGAAGCCATTTTGGAGAAAGGAGCAACAAAGAAGACCAGAGGACAAACCTACTATCAGTATCTAGTCAAATGGAAAGGAAATCCTGTGTAAGATTCCATTTGGATGACAACAACAAAGCTACAAAAGTTTAGTACAAATCTTGAAGAATTGATGGATTAATATTTTCTTCTCCGGATGTCTGATGCAGGAGCATCCGGACTTAGCCAGCAATGTGATTGTGTGTTCACATGTTGTGGCTAACATGAAGTGGATAAACATTGGTCATTAATAATTTACTTAGTTTTAAATGAGAGGAGTTAGAGTGTTTGGGTTTGCTAAAATTAATTAGGAATAAAATAACAATAGGTTTCTCCCTGTGAGGAGATTGAGCCAAGTAGGATAAGAGGTTATAAATAGGGTCGCATTTTTTTGTTGAGAGTGTTTCAAAAAAAAATCTATTTAGAGATGATAAGGATGGCCACTTCAGTGAGATATATATATGTATGAATAGGTGTGAGGAAGATAGATAGTGCAGAGTGTGAAAAAGAGTGAAATAAGTGTGAAATAGGTGTGCGAGAGGAGAGAGTAGAGAGAGAAGAAATAATTGTAATAACCGGCTAACCAAGGGCTTGGCTCTGTAATTTCGTTTATTATTAAATTCCAAGTGATTTTTAATTGATAAAGCTCTCTGTTTGAAACCATTGTTGTAAATCTTTGTTAAGACGTGTATGTATCAATTGCATAGTCGAAGATCAATCAGACTGCATGCGCGACGAGGACCATGGATCTGACACCAATCAACGAGAGAGATCTGATCATAGTTAGAAGACATCGCACATCGCACTGAATAGTGTTTACAATTAAGAGTTTCACTAGTTAAATTGTTTGACATATGATGCAAAGTGAGAAGGCAGAGATATAATGTAGAACTTCGGATCGAGAAACAAACCAACGACGGAGACTACAAAGCCTCGAAAGTGATTTCGCAAATCACAATATTCAGAAGTTAAGAGTTAAGGCATCACAAGGTAAACTAAATAGTTTGCAATGCGAAGTGGGGAGGACACGTGTTGGCTCAACACAACATCGCAGTTCACAAGAAATAAGATTTAAGTGTTAAGTTAAGCTGCAAATTGTGCGAAGTGTGATCGCCGGTGATTGGTCGGGCGTGTCGTGGGACCCTCTTGTAAGAAGAATTGCGTATATGCTTTGGTTTTGAGTTTATGTGTGTCTGTTTAAGTTAGTGTTGTTGACAGCGCACATATCTATGTTTAACAAAATCCGAAGTTTGAAATCCACGATGATTAAAATTTTTTATGGACCCATAAACTATATAGTTTCGAGCGTATTTTGATATTTGTGCAGCTATTCGGCATGAGTTTTGTTCTACAATTACCTTGAAAAGAAATTGTTTTGTTTGAATCATAGTTAGAACGTTCAGTTATATTGGTCCAAAAAAAAAAAAAAGGGTAAAAAATGAGGTAATCGGAATTCAGTACTGAATTATGTGAAAATAAAATTTAATAAAAACAAATTCTGTATTTGAAATGCTCTAGGAAATATAAATCAAAATCGCGAAGGATTTGGTAATGATTTATTTTAATATAAAATTTTATATTTAAAAAAATTAAAGATTATAGTAAATAATCAATTACATATTAAAAAAAACTATCCTTATGAAAAAATCGTAAATTTTATATTTAAATATGACGGGAAACATTAAGTTTGTAATGGTTAAAAATAATAAACTTCTATAATAAAGAAAAATAATTTCTATTAGTAAATATTTGTAAATTAATTTCAAATTTTTAATGGAATTCCAAGGAAAACTGAAATTTAAATTTGATAATTATGGTTTAACCATTTCCTTGCAAACTATATTCACAATGAAATCAAATCATTACAAACTATATTCAAGATGAAATCAGATCATCAAACACTCAGTGATATTTCACACCTTTGTGCTTGGTATTTGCTGCAGATAATGAGAAATAAAACAAATATCCATGACATTCATATATCTCCCAGCAACTTATATCTCCCATGAAATCCAACCTAAAGACTGGTCTGCTTTGCTTGGTGGGAGAGGATAGTCCTTTTAAAATTCCAAATAACCCTTACATTCTCTGAATTCAATTTTCTGCAATTCAATCATTTTTTGAAATAGGTCTTTTGAATTAATCACAATGTATCAAATCCAGAAGAATTGTTTCAAAAACCCTTACATTACTAGAATTCAACAAAAGTTAATGATATTTCATACATTTAATACAGGCACGATATTTCATACCATTTTAAATGACAGTTTTATCTCATTATCATACTAAGAGGGTTTGAATGAATGTTATCCATCAGCTGTGGAATAGTTGGAGATTATATGTCTTCACCCACATAACACGATTCGATATCAAAGTATAATACGCAAGATTTTTTTATGAGGACATTGGTGGCCAATGATAATGTTTCCTGCAATAATTGAACTACTTACAATAGAGGAGAAAGCAAAGATTACCAAGATACTAACTACAAGACCTGAATCTACCAGGAAAGTCACTTTTCCCTAATAATAGGACGTCCTTTATATGGACCCGATCTAAGTTTCCATATCTTGTGAATTATATTGAAAATTCAGTGTATTACACATGAACATAGTGATAAAGATTGTTAATTACATGAAAATTTCAGTGTAGATAAAAAGGTCCTTAATTATTTTTCCATAGTACATGAATTGGTTGAAATATTTTATCATTGCCATAAAGACAAAGGATTAATAATATGAAACTAAACCTTTTCCACAAAAACCTAAATATAATTAAAAAAAATTCGGCTCCCATCTTGACATCTGTGATGATATCTAATGGCAGTCCTGATGGAGAACGTTTATAATAAAACATGTAATCTGACTATTAAGATTGTAAAAGAAATCTTCGGCTGCATATCATAGATTGTTCTTCAAGAATGTTGATGAAATTAGGAGAAATAGAAATATCTAAGTACTGTCCTTGCCATTATGCAAAAAAGGAATATCAGAGAGGCAATTAAAGCCAACATCAACTTATTGACATGTCCAGATGTCCACAAATCAAGAACGTCTATTTCCAATAAAACAACGCATTCAATAGTTTCCATTCAGATAAACGTATAAGCATTCAGTAGTTGGGAGTTGGACTTGATCTCCAAAATAACAACCCTTACTAGAATGTTAACAACATTTGCATAATATGATTGGATACATTTCTATTGAAAGATAATGGAGACTCCTTAATTAGTGAAAGTTGGTTCACGAAACCTTAGGATAGGAATTAGTTTCTATTTCTTAGGGTATGGTTCTAACTTTCCTATATCCATGTATGCTATATATTGACTGATTTGTATTGAGAATGTAGAGAATTTTTCAGAGTCAGACTCTCCTGGTTTAGACTCTCTTTCATAGAACTGACCAATGAGTTTTTTTATTTATTAATTCTTCATTACATTTTATCATGGTATCAGAGCTCCAGAGTCAAATCATAGTCAAAGTGTTGTGATGTTTGTGCATATCCAGGTGGCAGAGGAGAAACCCCTGATGACTGAGTGAATTTTTTTTTTCTTTCAGGCATTGAGCGGATCAGTGTGGGTTTGAGAGGAACAGTCACACCAGCATCGTGGTTCTTGCAGTAACAGTCATGCCGATATTCGCTGACTTGAGAAGAACAAAGGTGTCGAGCAATATCAGACTTACTGCGTTTTATTTCTAGCGCAATAGTCACGGAAATTGGGCCAGTAAGTGTGCCAAGCAGATCTGGAATAGATCTAAGCTAGTGGGCATCACTGATGAAGGAAGAAATCCAGTGAAAGGTCACCGTTGAAGAGATCCAGTGATAATTCGTCGATAAAGGAAGAGATCTGAAGAAAATATTGTTGGTGCAAAGGAGTCAAGAGGCTGTTGCATAGCATGAAAAACAACTTACTAGATTGATCACAGATTAGGTAGATCTGTATCGTGATATTGATTTCTGTAAGGATCTGGGGTGGATCCATCATTTTTTTCTTGTCAAGTACTCGAAGTTTATCTTTTAATCGTCAATATGAATAATCAAATAATCAAAGCATAATTGAACTAGAGCAACAAGCTCGATGGTTCCAATTAATCTAATTGGAAGTTTAATATGCAGAATCTGCTAGAAGCATAGAGTGCTTGGACAATTGCAAATGGGGATGAGCTAAATGCAGCAGCGGGAGCCACGTCTATTCCAGACTCGGAGAATAGAAAAGGTAGAGCAAAGACATTGCTGAAGATGTCAATGAAAGACTGCATCATACCGCATATCAAAGAATGAAAATCAGTAGGAGATATTTGGACAATATTGAAGGATTTGTATGAAATCAGGAATAAAAATCATCTTCTATTTTGAAGAGCAAGATTCTATCCATAAAGATAGAGGAGAATGAAACAATTACTTCTTTCGTATCGTGAATAAAAAATATGAATAACAAATAGGAAGATATTAGTGAGATAGTAGCAGATCCAGATTTGGTCACCATTACCATGAATGGTATGACTGATGATTACCAAATTTTCATCATCGGGATAAGTGCGAGAGAGAAAATCCCAAAGTTTGAAGAACTAACAGGAATATTAATGTAAGAAGAAGAGAGAAGATTGACTCTAAAACCCTAGAGTGCAGATCTTGCGTTAATGTCAAAGAATAAATTCTTCAAAGAAAAAGGAAACCTGTCACAGCGAAACAAAGGAAATCCACAGAAAATACCAAATCAAGCTCAAGGTATGTATCCAAATAAAAAGAACTCTGTAGTAAACTTTTTTTATTCCAGAAAAATCGATCATATGGTTAAGGAGTGCAGGAAAAAGAAATTTCATGAAGAACAACAGAAACATAAAAGACATGCAATTCATTTCGCAGATGATGACCATGTTGAGGAATTTAGATTGTTCATGGAAGACTTTGATGAAAATGTCGAAGCAGACATCTGGTATGTGGATTCGGAAGCATCCACACATATGACAGGGAACATACAATGGTTCGAAGATTTTAAAGAAACCAACAATAGAGCACAAATATACCTTGATGATGATAGAGGCTATCAGATCTAAGGGTACGAAAAAATTCATGTTATCTTTCCTGATGGTCATTTCAGACATATCCATAATGTAATGTATGTACCGAGAGTTACGAAGAATCTAATTTTTGTATCCATGATTACATATCAGAATCTCAAGGTAGAATTATTTATGCCCAATTTTTATATTAAACATTTGTTGGATGGTATGAAGACTATTACTTCAGAAATTCGAACATGAGGTCTGTACAAATTGAATTTTAGGACAACACCAGATCGAGATTTTAGAGCATCAAGTTTGACTACAGAAGAGCTATGGAACTAGAGACTTGGTCACATCAACTTCAACGATTTGTTGTTACTTCAGAAAAAGAAAATGGTAATAGGTCTTGCTACATTAAAACAAGTGCATAATGATTGTGATGCTTGCGTGTTAGGAAATATGCATAAAGAAGAATTCCCTCTTCGAGTAGAAAAGAAAAAGAGAGATATACTTGAATTAGTGCACACTGACCTATGTGGACCTATGCAAACAAAGTCATTAATAGGTGCACTATATTTTCTACTGTTTGTTGATGACTGCATAAAGTTTTCTTGGGTATATTTTATGAGTAAGAAAAGTCACACATTTGAATACTTTAAGCAGTTCAAATATATGATAGAAAAGCAAACAGGGAAGAACATAAAAATTCTCCGCTTCGATCAAGGGGAGAGAATTTAGGAAGGATGAAATTACCAAGTATTGTAAAGACCTTGGAATATTACAACAATTCATAGTACCCCATACAAGTCATCGGAGATAAAGGTACACTTGGATATTGTTCATAATTTAAAGCCTAAGATTTTTGATATATTACTCCTTAAGATTTTTGGTATTTAGTAGAGATGTCATGTTTGTCACACCTTCCAATTTCACAAAAAAAAAATTAAAAATTTCTCTCCAAGCAATTCAGGCTTTTAAGCATAGGTTTATCATGAAATCCTAATTCTCTAACCATGATTCCTTTCATCATAACATCATAACTCCAATAAACTCTCTATTAACTTCCTCTTGTCTTATGTTATTCTAACTCCAAGTATGGAGGAAATTTATATGATTTTATTTTCTATAAAGGTCTCATATATCATCTAGAATTAACCTTTGCTTGGATGTCACATATATCGCTTATAATTAACCTATAATTAACCTCAAGGTCCCTTCGCATGCATTATATACGATGGTTTTGAATGGGTTATGCCTACGAGCATTCTCGACCCTTTTCAACTATACATAGCCACGACTTTTCCATCACGTATCTGTATAGACCTTGGGTATTGATTTTTGATAGAATTCAATGTACATATTATTATGAGACTGACTCTTCTATGCGTTTGGTGGTCAGATGAGGTGGCATTCATAATTTAATATTCACATCTGCGTTGATATGATAACATATCATTGTACCTGAGATTTCTAATCAAATTTTAGATATGCACTTGATTTCGTGATCGATCTACACGTAAAGCGTGTAATCCCATTCAATTCGAGTTTCTGTGTTCATGGCTGCGGGATAAACCTTCTCCACGTCAGATGTTATGATAAGTATGGTGGCGTTGCATGGTTTATATTGGTCTCCGTCCCCTTCGTTCGTTCACGTGGTGGATCCACGTCGATGTGGCTTACTCGGCTTACTCGGTTTACATAACTCTCTTTTGTATGCGAACAGGACGCCTTGAATTTATTTCGGATCTGAAAACCATTAATGTTATACGACAGTTTTAATTTCACTTGCCAACCCCTCGATCCATGGCTTGGCTCTTACGATTTCTCCAAGTGGACGATGGCGATCCTTTCATATTAGGGTTCCTGGGTCTGTCGAAGAATTATATAAGCCTTTGATTTTGGGTAGAGATAGTTTTCCGCGCTAATCATTTGTTTGTGTAGCTCTTCGTCTGCAAGGTTCTTACCCTTCAGAGGGTTCTGCATCGCACTGGATTCACGAAGAAGAGGTTGCGCGGCGTGCCTACTCGCTGCGACAATACTCGTGTGCTGCAGTTTCAGAACTACTCTCGGAAAGAGCGTGCCCCACCCCCACCCTTGCACCTAGTTGTGATCGTTGGACATTTTATGAAATGGGGCATAGATGTTTTGACTTGTAACACTGGCTCAGTTGGGGGGCATGGTTATATCATCATTTATGTTGACTATTTCACTAAATGGGCCAAGGCGATGCCTACATACGATAATGAAGGTCTAACTGTAGTGAAATTCTTGTTTATTCATGTCATAGCTTGGTTTGGTGCCCCAAAAGCGATTGTCACAGATCATGGCACTCATTTTCATAATCATATTATGATAGAGCTCTCTTCTCAGTTGTGGTTATGTCACGATAACTCCACCCCTTACTATCCATAGGCCAATGGCCAGGTTGAGGCTGTCAAAAAAGTCTTGGTGACTATGCTTCAATGCACCATTGGTAAGCACAAGTGAGACTAGCAACTCATGATTTTCTCAGCTTTGTCGACATAATGAACCTCTGCTAAGACTGCCACTAAATTCACACCATTCCAATTGGTGTATGGTCTAGAGGCCACACTCTCGATCGAGTGTGAGATTCCTTCCCTGAAGCTAGATATTGAACTACTTACTGGTACTTCGCTGGAAGAGGAACGTCTGTTGTACCTCGAGTGTCTCGAAGAGACCCAAAGGCTTGTTCCTTTAGTTCTTGAAGTGCAGAAACGATGCGTTTAAAGTTCAATATGACAAATCCATCCCCCCCACATTTTCTTTGAAGGTGACTTGGTCCTGATTTATGACCAAGACCATGATAAGTTGGGAGTAGGAAAGATCAAGACAATGTGGCATGGGTCCTATATCTTTCAATGTGTATTGGAGAGAGAAGCCTATGAGCTAGCTAATTATGAAGGAAATCCTTTGGATGAGCCTCGAAATGGGCTCTATCTGATGAAATATTATGCTTAATCATAAGTGTGATACTTTTTACATTAGTGTGGTTTTAGCTATTTTTTTGTGTGATTGTTTGCCTTGCAGACATGTTTCCTCTTCTCACCTTGTGTTCCACTGGGTTTTTAGATGTCTTCAAATCATTACATTGGTTTCGCTAATGACGCTTTCCATAGCACACTGAACCTATCTTCTGCAACATGGGCATTCTTTGCTCCTAATGGCGAGTTGATTAATTTACAAGGTATTTGTTTGGGTCAAACAACTAATAATATTTCCAAGTATAATGCGATGATCGAGCTATTATCAGATGCCATTGATCTTGGGATTAGAGATTTTGTTGTTAAGTTAAACTCACAAGTCATTGTGTTACAATTGAATGGGCATTATTCTGTGCGCAATCCTCAAATTTTGTGTATGTATTTGCATGTTATATTATTGGAAAGACATTTTTATTTTATTATATATCAAAATATTCCCAGAAGTTTAAATAAATTAACAGATAAATTAGCAAACCATGTATTAGATAAACATTTTCACAATATGTAAAAATCAAGACATCATCATGATACAAAAATAGCCATAGAAACACACACACACACACACAGATATATATATATATATATATATATATATATATATATATATATATATATATATTTATATATCGATGCAGTAAGTGTTTAACATCCAAAATCTCAAAAAATATGTGTTATGTTACAAAAATGGCTCTTGAGCCTATATCGATACAAAAAATGTAAAAAATAGGTTATATCACTTCCCACATGGTGCTCATGGTAACGAGATGACGGCTCAAGAATTACTCGCGAGAAAATTGCAGAAGGAAGATTCAGATCTCCTATGAAGTCGACGTTGGCATATGCGTAGTCCTCAATTATGATAAGTTGACTCCGCAACCAACTGAAAAATTATATGGGGAAATGCATCTGTTGGCCCCCACCTTGTCGGGGCATAATGTCACACCATCTCATCAGCCTCGAATCCCTCGGGGCTGGATCATGGATATCTAGCCATTGGTACTGGAATATGGGTACACTCTCTAGAAAGAAGGTCACTAGGATTGACCCATACCCGAAGTGTTTCAGTGTCCCTATCTTGCACTTGGTTAGCTAGCCCTTCATGTTAGCCAGAAACCCCTCACACCAATTGAACATCGTTGGGGCCAAGTAGTACACCGCGTATTGGAACTGAGGTTTTTTTGCCTCATGCAACGCTTGGGCTCCTGCCACTCTTGTGATGCAATGTAGTATTGTGCGTAGGGGAAGCACCCTGATGGAAGAAATGTCTACCTTCCCACTCTCTATTTTCCGAGCCCTAGGAGAGTATCTCTGAATGATCATGTAGGTACTCTCACCCCCTACGTGAGCTCTAGAGATTTGGATCCTCTCCTCTCTCCTGGACATTCTAGTGATGAAATAGACGTCCATCACATCTAGCTCTAACTCTTGGTTCTCGATGACAAACAACTATCAGTCCACGTCCCATATATTGATGAAGTATTAGAGTAGCTCCAGTTGAGCTCTTAGAATGGATGTTTGGAAGAATTTCAACAACCCATAATTGTGTAAAGCATTGATGCAATTTTGATCCTACAAAGCTTTGTGGTATTCCATCTCATGGCCTCGTTCTTTCCATTCGACTGACATATTTTATGAAAGAACCTGCAAAACATGTCCGATTGGATTTTTAGGAGTTTTCATTGGAGTATTTTTAGAAATTAACGGTGGAATTGGGTGGATTTCATGTTTTAAAATCCTTCCCATGGCCAACACTTATGTCTGAATTAATTCAGAGTTGGTGGTGCGATGTCCTAATGGGCTAAACGCGACCAGCGCGACCTCGATAGCTCAAAATTGTGCTCGTCGCATACGATTTTTAAATTTTAAATTCTCCCCTTAATCTCCCTATTTTTGAAATTAAATGACAGATGAATGGAATCAAAATGAAAATGAGGTTTATAACTCTTACCTGACGCTGATGGATCGATGAATAGTGTCATGGATCGGATGCACCGCTGATTTGAAATTCAGAGGGAAAATGGACAAAATGATCTTCTCAAAATAGAAAGGTGAAAATGAATTTGTGTTTTGGTCTATTTATAGATTTTTGAAAAATTTTCGCCAATATTTTATTATTTTTCCACGATATCCGTGATGTTTTCTATTTATGTGTAGTATAGGAATTCCACACTACTGATGATCATTTCCGATGCAAACGATTTTCATTTTATCTCTTTTTCAGGCTCGTTAAACTTTTATGGAAAAGGAACCCGTCTGGAGTCAACTTTCAACTCTTTTCTGACTCTCAAAAAATGAAAAGATTTTCAAGTACTTGTCATTTCAAACTCATTAAAGTGAGTGACTTGACGTGATCTTAGTATATGTTTACCCCTTTTCGGGCTAAGATTTACTATTTACGAAAAAAGAATACCTTGATCGAACATGGTCAAGAGGTTCTCTCTGATATTTTTTTCTACCTTTTCAGATTCGAGAGACGACTTACGAAAATGGACATGATGGAGTTTCCTGTTTGTTTCTTTTCAAACTCAAACATGAAAATTTATGGAGTTTAACTTTCGTTGGACTCGTTAAAGATTAAATGACGAAATACTTGTCACCATGACGAGACTGAGTTCCTCCTTCCTAGGGCTCGTTAAACTTACTAGATGGATTCATTCAAAGAATGAACTTACATTCTCAGCATATGATATCCTCTTCACGATGGCTATAAAAAATAAAGAGGTAATTGTTAGAAATAACGGGGGAAAATTGAAAGTAAGATTCCTGTGTGTATTTTGGGCAGCTTTTCCTTCTTGAGCACGACACTCATCTAAAATTCATGTTGGGTTTGGGACATCCTAAATTCTTTAATTTGCCTCCATGGGTTTGGGAAATCCCTTTGCCTCTCATTTGATTACCAATTTTTGTCAACATGACCTTTGATCCTATTTGAGTCAAATGTTTCCACCCTCCGGAGTCATGTCACCGATATGTTCAAGAGAAGTCCTTCTTGTCAAACATCCTCTGCATATCTGACCTCCTCTGTTACAATCCCGAATCAGTCCTATCATCTTAAGATATGTGTTGTTGCATGTTGATGATGTGGAAATCATTATGGCCCTCCTTCGACGAATCACTTCCTGTCAACTTCAGCTCATTATCCGGGAAGATGATTTAGAAACTTCTATTTAGTACCTTGGAGCTTGCATGCCTCAATGGCAAGTTATTTGTGTTCGACGACATGTTCACATCATTGGCCTTCGATTGCGTGATTCTGCAAGTTTTCTACTTCAACACATTCATTCACGCTTGTAGGTTGTGTTGTTGTGCCTTGAGGTCCATTATCATTATTGGTGGTCTCTCTCATGCCTGTTAATGGCTCTCATCATTGACCAGTAATCAGGTGGTTTCTACCATGTTTGACACCAACAAATTTATTTGCATGGCTAGATTCATACATTCGGTTGATTGAGATCGGGTGAAGACCCTGGGTCACATCTGATTTTTGGTCCAAGATGCGAGGAGTTATAAGTATTCATGATTGTATACATGATCCTATCTACACAGATGGCTACATCCATACTGCGGACCCATTTCTATGATCTCTTTAGACGGATGGATTTGACCATGCCCTGGGTTCATGTGTCATTTAATGCCTAGTGCAAAATTATGTGGTTAGGCATATTTATATCATATATATTTTTTAAAATGTTCGATTTGGTAGGTTTTCTGGAGGCGTTCTGCGTTATTTTCCTTGGTTCATAAAGCATTTCAGCCATCACTCCCTGTTCTGCCTTCATGCTTTAGGGGGAATATGTTACACAGTAATTTGTCACCATGCTCATTTTCCCGTCCCTAATTCTATAATGCCCTGTGACAGATCATGTGTAATGTTTCCACCATCAATAAATATGTTAACATATCCCCTTGAAGATCCAAAGAAGACTGCCTTGGAAGATTACTGAAGAAACTTGGTCAAATTCCTAGTTTCCTGGGTGAGTACCCTTCCTGGTGCCATGACCGTGCTGATTTCCTTTTCACAGTTCTGGCCTAGCGCTATCAACACCCTAATTTCTTGGAAAACTGTGCTGATAGCCTTTCTGGCAGTGTTTCCTCAAATGGAGGAGATGCTTCGAACTCTAGAAGCTCAAGGGCGATGAGTTGGTTGTTGAACAATGGTGATAAGGTCGAGCTCTCTAATTTTAGTGTGTTGATATCATCTATGGGGGTCATCCCTTAGAAAGTGGGCCTTCCTTCTCCTTTCATGGGCTTCCAACCTCTTCTCCCTTCCTATAAATTCACATCCCTCATTCCCCCAAGTTTAGAGCTTGGTTGATCAATTTCAGACTCGTCTGAACTCTCATCCCTTTGCATGCTAGCATCATGATAAAAAATAAGTGCTCGGGAGAAGGAATGATTTTTGAGCTATAGTGAAGGACTCAAATTTTCACCTAAGGACGCCTCCAACATCAAGGCCTATGTTGTAAGCTCCCCTTTTGTAATTTATCAATAATAACATTTGACGTTTACTTTGTATATTTTCTCATGTTTATGAAAATATTTTGGTACTCCTTGATATGCTAGATAGCTAGTGTTTATGTTTACTATGTATTGTATCACGTTTATTGTTGTCTCTTGATCATCCGCATGTATTCGCATGCCATTAGCAGCAGGAAGTGGGCCTACAAGGATCATGGATCGAGGTCACCATCAACGGATTCAAGCGTAGTGTTTGGAGAAAGGTATTCATGTCCCTTTCCTCATTGCATTGTAAACATTAGTTAAGAAATCTTTGCGTTAGAAAGAATCTCGTGTTGCTAGACCCACTCTAGGGCTAGAGAGATCGCCTCTCTCCACAGAGGGGATTTATCTTGGCAACACTTATTTGACATGATGTAATTATTTGACTTGTTTGTCTATATATATATATATATATGGTGCATTTTTTTTCATGTGTATGTACTTAATTTATATGTTGGCGTTGATGTGTATATTGTTAGGTCATGTTAGATAAGTTTATTTAATGTGCTTGCAGATAGATATGTATGTGATAATGGTTATTTGACATGAAATTTATATTCATTTGAATATGTGTGCGGTGATGATGTTAGATTACAATTTTTGTGTTTTGTTAGATGTGATCATGATGATGATGCCCTCTTAGATTATTAGATTTGCGCGCAAGCTAATGATGTTTAAATGTGCTAGAGGTGTATATAATCGAATGATAGTAGTGAATTATAATGTGTATCTTAGATGATGTTTATGTTTGTTAGATGATTATCATCATGATGCTTATTTTTATGAAATAATATTTATTATAGATTATGTATTGGTGAACTTATATCAAAATTTTATATATGAACTTGCATGCAAAACGAATTATTTTAAAAAAAATGCAAAGATATTTTTATAAATTACAAAGTTTAGTATGGTTGAAATGGTATGATTGTAAAATTATGATAAACATTTTTCTGTTTATTGGATAGTTCATTGATATTCAATATAACTTAATTAGTAAAATATTTCAATACTCACAACGAAAAAATAATCAAAGGTAAAATAATTTAGTTAGTTCTTAATAAGACAAAAATGTATAACTCATTAAAATTTTAATATAAAATATTATTAATAATAAATGATTCAAAAATACAATTTAACTAATTCAATATTGGTTTATAACATTCAATCTATTGTTAAATTTAAAAAACTGAAGTCAATTTTTTTTAGAATCTACAACCTAGATCCATCTTAACAATGGATCTACCAAGTGTTGAGAGGGATCAAATCTCTTGAGATGCAAACATCTTTTAGAGTGAAAAGAGATTTGATCCCTCTACGAGCTTGGTAGATTAGGAGTTAAGATGGATCTAGGCTGGTATAATATATATGTAGTTGACATTGAAATATTTTATTTATAATTAACGAGTATTATTTTCCTATATGTATACATTTAATTATTTTAATTATTAATATTTTCTAAAATATTATATATCAAATCCATATTAAACATTGAAAAACTTACAAATATCTCTCATACATTAATTTAATATGGACATTGAAATATTTTACTTATGGTTGTTAGTAATTTTTTTTTTTGTTATAAATGTATTTTAATTTTAAATATCATATGTAAATGGAACACAGAATGAATTACACATAATGTAATATCAATAATACTATTTCTTGTCATGTGAAAAAATTACATTTCCTCTTGGTGGTAAAAAGTACATTATATTTTTTTACTCATTACATTTCTTCCTCTCTCTCACACACACACACACACACACACACACACACACACACACACACATATAATTTCGGTTACTTTATATCTCTATATAAATTTATATAAGGTTAAGGTGTAAATTGAAGTATTGTAATTATCGATGACATTGACTTCTTTTATAGCTTTGAGGATTCTGCAATTAGTGCTTTTTGTAGAGATGTTTTCCGGATCAATTGCATCCATTCTTGATAAACTAGATGTTTCGAACCAAGCCACCGTGGTTCATTTTCAGGAAAAGATCCATAAACATCTCTACAAAAAATTAACTTCTTTTGTTATTACTATTTTTAATTTGTTAATTTAAATTATTATTTTAATATTTTTAAATGTAACTTTACGTGACAACATATCTCCCATACTGAGCTATAGAGTGCCTCTTACATAATTAATTTAGATTTAATATAACTTAAAAAATTCTATTTTTACAAAATTCAATTTATCACTAAAGTTATGATATTTTCAAGAAATTTTAATTTAATATACCAATTTAAATTAGAAAATTCTCTCTAAATATGAGGATAAAGAAATGTAAAACAAGGCTTGTGAAGTTACTTGTAGTTGGGGATTTTCTCTATTGGAATTTCTCTCTTAAAGAGGCAAGGCCGCTTTTTTTCTAGTAATAAAGATATAGCATTTTGATGCTATTTTTGTTCTTTATTTTCTATTGTGTTGGTTTAAATTTACCTATTTTTAATAATAAATATTAGTTAAATAATACAAAAATGATACTATATTAAATTCAAACTTTTGACAAATAATATATTTGATTATTTCTTAATGAAAAACTCAAAAATGTTATTTTTTCCACATACTTATCACGAGATAGTCACTAAAATTCATGTTTTCACATTTCTCCTAGCTAATATTACATTATGTTCACAATGATAAAGACATGTCTACTTTAAATAATTTAGTTATAAATACATAAAAAATAGATATTCATCTTACATAATCTAAATAGGAAACAAAAACACATCACTAAGTGTATTTGAAATTCAAAAAAATGTCTCTTAATCACTATCTCAAATGTGGTGTGCTTGATATGTTCCTCTCGCATCGGTGTGATCATATTTACCAAAGGCACCACACAAATTAATATTTAAAAATATAGATATAGCTCGGTGTGTTCGATACCGTAAACGTTCTGTACAGGTTCGAAAATGTTATGCGTGCACATCGGTGCA
Source organism: Pinus albicaulis (assembly GCA_034641835.2). Classification (NCBI taxonomy): domain Eukaryota; kingdom Viridiplantae; phylum Streptophyta; class Pinopsida; order Pinales; family Pinaceae; genus Pinus; species Pinus albicaulis. Next base: position 3,570 of record JAXQQM020058340.1, on the reverse strand, counting down.
TAAGTGTGACACACCACTACGAAAATTTAAATGTTTGAACCAACAACAGTGCGTTATAGGTATGTGCGCACCGATTCCAATGCGGTTGTTTTTTATAGTGCATCGAATCTGGTGCATGACTGTGTTTTTGGCATACCGATGGTTTTTATTTATTTATTTGAAGTTATGTTTCAATATTAGTAAAATTTTTCATTTAATAAAAAAAATGTATTTTATGCATGAGGCTTATGTATTTTAATGTCAATCACGTAGGAGAGATGTCAACAGAGGGAGCAACAATAGGAGTAGGATAAAATGACAGATCCATACAATATGGTCTAACCATGGGATGTGAGAGAGGGGAAGAACACCTTATTGTTGTCCTACAATACACATTATAGGTGTCTTACCTAGATCTCAGAGGCCCTTGCTACAAACCACCATGGCACCATGGATTTAAGAAATGGAAATGTGAAAATTTTATACATTGTTAAACATTGTCGGTTCAAATGGTAAAATAAGAGTGAAATTATAAGGTAGTGGTACAGAGAAAATATATCAAATTATGGTTTCACGAGTCTTATTAGTCACATACCAAACACAATGAAAACTTATAGGCGTGTCTTTCGTGCCACTGTCGTATCGTACAATTGATGTCCTTCAAAACAAGGATGTGATGTATATGTTTTAGGCTCATGATTTCCAATGACATGTTATTCATTGTTAAAGTAGTCATAGAGTTATCATTACATGATGATTTATATTTATTTTGAACTAAACAAGAAGAAAAAACATGTGACTAAACCAATTAGTACCTAAATTGAGACTAAATCTTCAATTCTATTTCTAAATTCACTATTTTGTTCTCATTTTCCTATTTGATAAGGGTTGGGAACTTGAATCCTTATTATCATAGATAATGTACACAATTGGAAACAATTAGTTTTAAGTAATGTAAAAATGTTTCCATTGCAAAAAACATGTAAAAACATTTGTGAATCTTACCAATTATATTATAAATTGGCAACAAGATGAATAAAAAATTAATACAATTAGAGAAATAATGAAAACAAAAACACACAACAATAGTATAAACGATGAAATAACATAAGTACATATCACTCTCCATTGTCATGACCTTGATTATCTCGATCGCTTGTCATGATAATGTTGATTTTCTCGAAAATATGTTTTGATCTAGGCTCATGTCTTAATACAAACCACCAATCCCTATATAACACATCTGGGTAAAAAAACACCTGGTTGAAATTTTTTGGGAAAACATAAGGCTCCCTAGCTTCATGCCACATCTTTCTAGAGTTGATAGATTCCCACCATCACGATCTTCCTTTACATTATTCCAATAAAAATTTTCCCACCACTTGCACCTAAAAATAACACATTGGAATGAAGAGAAATCCACTTGAATGATCTGTTGTATCTATCCATTGCAACCTAATTTCCCTTGCATCAGGTTTTGATCGTGGTGGCTAGAATGACTAGATTGGTGAAACTCGAATTTCACTCTATAGTCTTGTTCCATGCATCCATCATCGACATCCTCTATGTCAAAATGATGTCCATATGCCCACATAGATGGGAGAAAATGCTCCAATAAAAAAGTGAAAAAATCACAGTATCATGTGTCTAATAACCGAAACATAATTAAACATTTAAAATATATATAGATGATGCAATTTAAAGGTGCATTATGAAGTTAAAATTGTACAAAAAGAGATTATAATTACTTAGTTTTTGCACCCAATCCATATGTTTAGCACATCCTCTTTAGCACAAGAGTAACAACCAAATGCACCATATTTCTCTCTGACTTGATCAACAACTCAACTGTTAGGTCATGCAATTGGCATATATTATTTTAATTTTTTAGGATAAGGCACACTTCTACCATTCAACCATTTGAATTTTTTCTTGTCAAATTGTCCCATTTTCTTCCTCTTCTATTTTTAGAGCCTGACCCATAATTCGTCATTCCATATTGTAAAAAGAAATTTTTTTGATGGCATCAATTTACGGATTCACTAATGAAGAAATCAAACCAACACACACACATACACACACACACACACACACATATAGTATGTATGAGATCAAAATATGCATTAATATGAAGTTCAACGTGAATATTTCTTTGTGTAGCAATTTGAAAAAATGGTATTCCTACACTTACTCTTTATAATGTGCCTCTTTCCATTCATTTTGAGAAGCTCCCCTTCTCTTTTGTCTTCTCCCTTTTTTGTCGTCCCAAATCGCTGCACCTGGTGTGTTATCAATTTTCTTGATGTACTCACTGACATAATAGAAATACTCATATGATATATACCCCTCTGCCATAGGCCCCTATGGTTTTTCCCTTTGTCGAATAAAAACTTTTAATTTTCTTCATTTATATCTCTAAGAAGAACATCCAACAACAAGAAACGACTCCAACTAATTAAATCTCATCTACTAGGTGATTTAGAAGATGAACTTGCAAGTCCATAAAACTTGTTGGAAATTCCTTCTCAAACATACAAACAATATCAACTATCTCTTTATGCCACTGTGGAATGCTAACCTTATGAATCTCCTTTGATGTGATCCAATGTAAAAATGTAAATAATTAGATATGGAATGTCATAGGTCTTGGGGGAAGTCATGGTTCAAACACCTACGCACAAGCAGAGGATAATGAAATTGCACAATAAATAGTAAATTATACAAAAAATAATTATAAAATATCCCATTACATAAAAATAAAAAAATAAAAAAATCATGTTTTTGACATACATACTCTTAGAAGGTTCAAATGGTCATGCGATTTCAACCCCAAAAAATGGTCTTCCACAGTGAAGCAATGTTGTATTGAAGACCCATATAAATAAGGCACCCTCACACTCATTATAACTTCCTTTGCCAAAGAAAGATCATATTTCCTTAAAATCCGTGGAATATCACCTTCTTTGAAAGACCAAGAGAGGCCAACCTCTCCTCTAGTTTCTTGTCTTGGCTAATGTTTCTTTTTAGTTTTTGAAGAAATAATATCTCTTCTAACAGCCAAGATGCCACTTTCTTTCAATGATATGTGCCTCCATAAAGAAGATGAAACATTTTTTTAAATATATGCGTGGGATCTAGTAAGTGGGCAATGTTAAGATGCTCCCAATATGTGAGCTCATAAAAGACAAATATCCTTTTCATCCCAATGGGAAATGAATTATGGATCATTGAGCATAGGCTCCTCATTTGAATCGAACATTTTTGCAAACTCCTCCTTATCTCTCTCATATTCTCTAAGCCATTCAGTTGGTGTCATTATTGCAGGCCTTTGGGTTCTCTTTGGTTTACCATTGAAAGCGGATGTTGCTCTTCTATGAGGGTGTTATTGTGGGAAGAATACCCTGGGGCAGTCATAGAATGTCTTTCGTAGGTGTTCGGACCTCCTAGCCTTCAAAGAAGGTCTACAACATTTACATCCATGATACCTTTTTGTTACAAGACCTATGAAATTATTGTATACAATTCGAAATGTCGTCGATCATGAAGATATAAAAAATCGAGTGAATTAAATTAATATGAACATCAAGTATG
>JAXQQM020077610.1:0-14722 GCA_034641835.2 Pinus albicaulis | reverse complement strand
CTGCTGTTTAATCCATGCTCCAAAGTCCATATTAAATCTTCTCTCTATTAAATTTAACTATTGGTTAGATTTACTTTTGTTGGTCACCTCATTTTTCTGATATGCCTTGAGTTTGTTCTTGAGAAGGAACACATTTGCAGAAATCCCACCATTGTTTGAGTAACTCCCTAGAGGTTTGTTGGGTCAAAACCTCCACATATCAGGGCATGCTACTCAAGAAGGACTCACACAACCACACTTGTATGCTAAAAACTAGATAACATCGATAGTAGAACTCACCCGTAATCCTACGTTTGATGTAGATCCCGCGGGGTCCAAACCCCCAACAACCCTTCTTCCTCCTCAACCTGAAAACCAAGAAGAAACGTGCATGGAAATCTAGTTGTACAGCATATATCTATCCTAAATGTCAGTGAAATCCATGTGAAACATCATATAAACAATAATAAATGCTTAAATAATAATATTTTCACATATGCAAGCAGATATTAACATGTGAATTCAGGAACAAGATGGTTCTTCTTCATTACGAACAGCATGTACAGTAATAAAAAGTGGAGAGATCACCTGAATCCTTCCACGATCTTCGAACAGACCGTCGTCCGGATCCGTCCCGCCCTTGCCTCGCTAGGATACTTTCAAGACTTGTGCACATGAGATGACATATAAACTGATGAACATCTCTAGGAAACAAGGGTTTCCTGTAAAAATCTGGGAAAGTGCAGGAGGCACGGGAAATCAGACTTGAATTGGGGCTCCAACAGAGTATAATGTCTATAAATTTCTCCCTCCCTTAGGCCATGCATGTGAGGGGATTTTATACTCCCTCAAAGTAGTTTCAATCAGTTGGAAACAGTTGGCCACGTGCTGGGGTGGTTGAACTACTGGAGTAACCATCAACCCAGCCCGAAAATAGGGAATTTTTATATATTTTTAAATGATTTTAATGGCATACGTGGAAAAGTGTGTATGGACTCGCGTATACACGCGGAAAAGTCTGGGCATACCCGCGTATGGGATTTTTAACACTATTTTTTATGAATTTTGTTCAAGTCTGTGGGAATGGGTGCCCAAGGCCATAGAGACAATCATGAATCACATGAGGGTGAAAAATGATGCTATAACAGATGCCCCCTAATATATGAGGTCAGAAGGGATACATGATGGCCGAAATGTATTATACACATAGAAAGAACTTCGCAAGGACAAGAGAGGACTTCACCAGATTTCAGCCTGCCAAAAACCAATGAAAGAAAATAGAGAGTCAACTCATGCTGAGGCAGGCATACCCATGCTCAGTCAAAAATATATCATATAGAAAGTACATGATGAATCCAGAATGTATACAAGTATAGCTGAACTGAAAGTACACAATGAATCATCTGAGCATGGCCCGGAAGTACAAGTCGGAATCAATGTCCAAGTATCACATATAGAAAGCTGATCAATGATGCTGAAACTGGATGTCTGATCATAAAAGTGACTAAATCTCCAAGTACCAAATCATAAGGGGTGGAACACATGGTACAATCACGCAACTCGGGAGCCAACATATAAGATGCTGCTGTACTGACACTGCAACATATAAGGGTGGACGACATCACTGGCAGAAACTGAATGGACTGTCAAAAGTGAACCGAAAAATGCTGATGCAACCCGAGGTCTTCACCGATCTCGATGGCACAATTCTACACAATGGGAATAAATGAGCTGAAGTCGACCATGTGAGAAATTGTTGGATTACCGGTCAATAATGTAAACCGTTAACCAACGCGAGACAACCCACCAATAATGAAAATGAGTGTCAAGGTGCCCCAGTACAATCTAACAAGTGCGAATGAATGAGTTGAAGTCGAACACTTGAAAGAATCTACCAATCAGGAGGCAATGATGAATCCCCACGGTCGATAGCGAAGAGTCTGCCACTGATGACTGCAAACCCTAAGGTACTGACAAAAAGACTCTAGACCTTATTCCCAGAGCAATGAGTCGGAGTCAATGGGAAAAGATCTGCTGGAAGGAAGGCATTAAGGCATCCCACATCAGTCCAGCGCGAGTGTAACCCGCAGGCCAAGATTTGGAAGGAATCGGACGAAGTAGAGTGATGGAACCAAAACCGAAGTACGTTTCCGACATGCACAAGATGAAGCTAGTGCACGGAAGAAACCCTCTGAACCAACCAATAATGAAAGTTGACACAGAGGCGAGAAATCCACCAATAGGGTCAAATGGAAATCAAGGTACTGCATGAATCCCAAGTGTGATAATGTATGTTGACATCGAACACAGGGGAAACCACTCAGTCAAAGACCCATAATGATGATCAAATGCTGAGCACAAGGTCACCTATCAATGATGGAAATAGGGCCAGGGTGCGGCTCTAGGTTTACTCTCAGAGCAATGTGTCGTAGTCGATGAGAGACAAACCCACCAGCGAGAAGTCAATGGGGACCTTCTCAAACCAGCACGAGCAGAAGACCAAAACATCTGATGTGATAGAATAAGATACTAACAAGACCGGGAAGGCCGACTAAATAATGAGTCAAGAGACACCGCAGAATGGCCGACTCTGGTTAGACTTCCCTTGAACAAAAGCACGACTCGTGATGACCATGGCAGTAAAAAGTGACACTGTATAAGTCTGTTATGCAGGAGGCAGAGCAAACTCTCCATATGATTGGAAGAGATAGCCAACCGGGGGAGGACTGACCAGTGAAACAAGGCAAAGGCTGAACCTAGGTCAAAACTAAAACCAACCCAAATGGAGGAAAGATATATAAGTGTATATGCTTTGTTCAAGGGCGACAAACTGACACTGTACTGCCATCAAATTATGAAGTTACATCCCGTTCCCGCTCTTTTTTTTATATTTGATTTTTTTGTCTTTTTCATATAATAAGCCTGAAAAAGAATAAAAGAATGCTATAGTACAATGGATAGAACGAGTATCAAGAAATAGATGCACTAGTTCCTGGGATAGGAACAATCCTATGCTCAATGCAAGGTGGCGGAAACTGGTAAGCGATACTCAAAGGAATGTTCCATCCATGGGTAAAAGGGTGTCAAGTCGTGATAGCTAAATGCATGCAATGGTTAACTTGTACAGACAGTCAAGGTCAAAATTTGGCTTAAACATCGAGTCCAAAATGAAGCCGGCTAAAGGCCAGGATAAACAAGTAGCCAATATGCAATGCAGTAATACAACTTAACAACACCAGGGAGCCTCTAGGGTAAGAGCCAAAAAAATAATAGTGGAGAAGAAGAAGAATGAAGCTTCAACACGTAAGTCATGGTGGGACTAAAGAGGACTCTCGAGCCTACATAAAACGCAGCATGGGCAACAAGTGATAGTGAGGAACTAACTAGGAAGCCCATGTAAAGGAAGGCTCTACCACCAAGTCATGATTAAATAATCGGCGAGTGAAATGGGTGAAATACTCATGACCTGATGGGATCGACCCTATGGCAAGTGATCAGAATGGAGGCTAGTATGAAAAATGCAACGGAAAGTGGATTCCCTAACCTATATGCCAGTGAAGATCATATACCTGCCATGACGGGTCAGTAGTCATGGATAAAAAACTAGAAAAAATCTCGAGTTCATCAAAATGTACTTGAAAATATACCAATCTGGGCACTTCCAAGCATCTGCGTTATGCAGCTTAAGATAGATTGAAAAAATAAGCATAACAAATTTTTGCGAAAATTTTCAACTTTTTAGGCATAAATAGACAAGTTACCTCACATTTGGTTCATTGTGACTTGCTGAATTGGGAAAAAGAGCTCTGGAGAAAAAGTCTCTTCATCAAAACAGGAGCAATTGACCATCAAACTTCGCTGAATTTGTTAGGTAAGCTCTTAATCCATCCTTGTTATCAATTTTGTTCGTTCATAAGTTTAAAATTCGAAAATTTCACCATAGAATTACTTGTTTAAAATTAAGGTTTTGCGCATACGCGGGTTTATATTGACCAAGCCGCGTATATACGCAACTGTGTATAAAGAAAGTCGCGTATGCGCAACCCGAGATGAAAAAAAGTGATTCTAACAGACAAATTATTGAATTTTTGTAGGATGACTATATCATGGAGAGAACGTGAGCACAATGCCATTGACAATGAAGTAATGCAGGACCAATTATCGCTCAATATTCTCCGAAATTGTGGATTTCTCAAATTTTTAAAAATGCCAAATATGAAGAGTAATGTCCGGTTGCTCGAAATGCTTGTGAATTATTGGGAACCGGAAGAAGATTGTTTCATAATAGATCAAATGCCCATACGTATTGAAGTGGAAGATATCTATTTTATTACTGGACTCTCCCGGAGGGGGGAGCCAGTAGATTTACATGGCAAACCTTTGGGAGGGCTCACCGTGGAAGATTACGTCCACGTCTACTGCGTAGAGGGTTCCAAGAAAGTTGGGACTCAAATTGCTATCAAATATTTAAGAGACTTGCACATGAAAATCCTCCTTTTTACCATTGGCAGGGTAGCAGGTTCTGCTTCCCTACACCAGGCATCCAGGACTCAAATGAGTATAGCTGTGGAATGCTTAACTCATTTATATGATTGGTGCACAGCTCTACTAATGAACATGAAACAACAATTGACTTCCATCCTAAAAACAAAGACAAAACATTTCGGATATGGTACAATCTTGATGACATTCTTCTTCGAGAAGATTCCTGGACTGAGACCCAAAGTGATCTCTTCTATCAGCAGCCTAAGAGACCCAAGAATTGCCCGATGGGCTAACTTGATGAAGAGACTGGGGGGAAGTGAAGTTCCCCAAACCACTTGGGATGATGAGTTCTTCCAATGGTGGAGAGAACAAATCATGGCTGTGGAGGACTATCCCTATGCCGGGATGGATTTCCGAGGTGATCCAGACCTCATCATTCCACCTGGTGCGGCATGGGGTACAGTCGGTAAGTTTGCAATTTTTTGACTTATATGATTTTTTTTGGATTTTTTCAATATGTATGAAAAAATGAAACATGTTTTTTTTTGGATTCAAAGTGACTTAAAATATCGTAATGATCATGATACAGATATTGGACCAGTCCGTCCTGATGGTTACCCACAACACAAGAGCCGCAGAGGTGAGGCGGATATAGTAGACTTAGACAGAACCCTCCATGCTGTACAGAGGAACTTGGAGGGTTTAACCCGCCAAGTGCCTATGGCTGCAGTGGAAGATCTACCCGAGGCCATCCAGAGACGGGTAGTAGGAGTACCTCGTGACTGGGTGCGGTTATTCCGCCGAGTCGCGACTGCGATCGTGTTCTATAGGAACACAACTTCTGGGCAAGGACCACAGGAGTAGATATATATGATTTATCGGATGACTGTATATTTTTTGAGATTTGAACATGATCGGGCATAAGCCCAAATTTTGTATGACTTATGGATCCAAATTTTGTATAGTTTTTGAACACTCTGATAATATATATACAGCGATGTTTGATGTGATGTGACAAATGTATAAAAATGTATGATGTTTTTGATGATTAAATTTTAATGTATTGAATGATTAATATGCCAATCAATTGCTTGATTAGCTAATGAGTCTGCCATCCAATTTTCAGCTCGAGGAATATGAATGAAAGTTAAAAATTGAAATGATCTTTGTAACAAACGCACCCTCAAGAACAACCGGAGTAAAAATGGATCTCGAACCCGATAAGTATTGTTCAACTGCGACACCACCAGCTGAGAGTCCAAGAAAACTACCAACGAATCAACACCCAAAGATATTGCCTCCGAGAGTAGATAAATAACTGCAGTGTATTCTGCTATATTATTGGAAGCAGGACCAATGCAGACTCCTCTTGATACTAACAGCTGACCGGATGGATGATGAAGCACCCAAGCCGTGGAAGCCAAGTTCCGGGTGTGTCTACTAGCACCATCGGCGAAACCAAAATGACTCATGACATCCGACACAACCTGCCAAAGCAGATCAAAAAACATCACCATCCCATCAAAGATCGAAAAACCAGATATGTACAAAGCAAAACTACTATATACAAAAGCAAAATGCCAGGCTGAAGCCTAGGCATAATACTTTTTCAAATAGAGCCCATTTCTGGGCTCCGGCACCTCGTTTCCTTCAAAATTAACCAGGGTGTATGCTCATTTTTTAAGGAATTTTTTAACGATGAAGGGGCCATACCACATAGACTTAAACTTTCCTGCCCCCAGGGCATATTTTTCTTGGGCATAGACCAAAACAAGGTCACCTTCCGAAAAAAACCCTAGGTTTGACCACTTTATCGTACTGAACTTTAACTCTGTTTTTATGCGCCTCATTCATCATGGCGGCATCCCGACGCTGCTCATCAAGATGTTCCAGATGAAGGAGAAGTTCCTCAAGACTAGAAGTGTCAGGAAGAAGTTCAACAGCTAACTTAAGAGAGGGAATCTCACATTCAATGGGAAATACGGATTCCAACCCGTAGACTAGCTAAAACGGAGTAAAGCCAGTTGCAGTTTTCATTGACGTCTTGTATGCCCAAAGTGCAGGATATAGCATGATATGCTAGTTGGATCGAGCTTTATTAATTGTCCTTTGAAGAATTGTCTTCACGGATTTATTCACGGCTTCCACTTGCCCATTGGCCTGAGGATAATACGGAGATGGATGCTCCTGCCGGAAACCTAATTTTAGAGCCAACTCAGCCATCATGCTATTCTAAAAATGACTGCCATGATCAATGACAATCTCTCTAGGAATACCAAAACAAGCAATAACCTGGTTGAAAAGAAAAAGAGCTGCAGTCTCACCATCATTCCCAAAGTAGGCATAGCCTCGACCCACTTTGTAAAGTAGTCTACTGCTACAATAATGTACTTGTGACCTTTAGCCGAAGGCGGGTTACAAGTAGTATAATCAATACCCCACTCTGTAAAGGGACCGACAGTAATGATTGGAAAAAGCGGAGCCGGATGAGCGCGCATTTTTCAAGTATAAACTTGACACGGATGACACTTTTTGACCGACTCCACACAATCTTTGAAAATCAAGGGCCAAAAGTACCCAGCACGCAAAATCTTTTGGGCTGTAGCAAGCCCAGATAAATGACCACCACAAGCTCCGCTGTGGCAATCATTCAGCACAACCTTAGCTTCTTCGAGAGTTAAGCAGCGTCTCAAGATTGAATCAACCCCTCAACGGTATAAAGCATCACCAATGATCAGGTAATTCTTAGCCAAGTGACGCAACGTACGACGCTCATCTTTCGAAAAAGTAGAGGGAAACTTCGCAGTCTAGAGATACACAATTATATCTCCATACCAAGGATCCCATGGAGAGATAAGAAACAAATGTTAATCCAGGAAGGATTCATCATAGATTATCTCATCCCCACAGGGAAACTCGGAGATCAATTCTGCGAAAACCAATGATTTCTTGGACTTGGCAGACATAAACTCAAGATCAAATTCCTGCAAAATCACAATCCATCTATTGTATTTGCCCCCAATCACTCGCCTATTGAGAACAAATTGAAATGGATTGGCTGCTGCCAAAACATAAGTTTTTCGTAGAAGAATATAATGTCTAAGTCGCTGTACAGCATGAATAGCTGCTAAAGCCAGTTTTTCTATCGGAGTATACCGGAGTTCAGGTCCTACCAAGCCTCAACTAAGATAGTATATAACATGCTCTACAAGAGCATCATCTTCCTGAACCAGAACCATACCAATGGTAGATTCTGCTGCTGCAAGATACAAAAGGAAATCCCTGCTATAATCAGGTGGAATCAATAAAGGAGCAGAGGTCAATGCTTTTTTCAAAGCATCGAATGAGCGCTGAGCGAAGTCATCCCAAAAAAATGGAACTCCCTTCTTCAACAATCTCATAAATCCTTTGGTAACTTCAGCATAATTTACGATAAACCTCCGAAGAAAATTAGCTTTTCCTTGTAGACTTTGAAGTTGACGAATAGATGACGGGGGAGGCAACCGAAGTATTGCCTCAAACTTGAAGGGATCTACCCTAATCCCTTCCCTAGACATAATGAATCCCAATAACCGACCGGATGTGACCGTGAAAACACACTTGTTTGGATTCAACCTAATCTTGTAGAAACGACATCGTTCAAATACTTGACGGAGGTGAGCAGGATGATCCATTCTCTTTCGAGAATGAGCAGCTAAATCATCCAAATATGCCTCAATAATCTGTTTGATGTTGTGGAAGGCATATGACATGGCCCGCTGAAACGTAGCCCCAGCGTTTTTAAGACCAAAAGGCATATTCTTGTAAGCAAACGTACCCCAGGGACAAATAAAGGCAGTCTTATGCTGATCTTCAGGATGGATAGTAATCTGATTATATCCGGAGAAACCGTCCATGAAGGAGAAAATCTCATTACCGGCACACTCATCAATGATCTGATCTATAAATGGTGTGGGGTAATTATCTTTCGGACATGCTTTATTAAGGTCTCTGAAATCGATGCAAACTCGAATTGTTCCTTGTTTCTTATCTACGGGAACAGGGTTCGAAACCCATTCTGTCAAAGGAACAGGGAAAATAAATCCCACCTTAAGCAGCTTCTCCACCTCGGCTTTGATAGCTGCAGCCTTTCTAGGATTGACCGGATGAATTTTTTGCCTCACAGGCTTAGAATTTTCGTAAGTCTTGATCTCATGCTAGACAATAGATGGATCTATACCAGGCATTTCCTCATAAGACCAAGCGAACACATCCCTATACTCTTTAAAGAGATCGGTGTAAATCTGAATCTCTTCAGGGGAACATTCAGCTTCGATGAAGACATTCTCTATAACATTGGGATCCCTGGAAATGTTCACCGGGATAGTTGGAGAAATCACAGCCATGTTCCCTTCAGCATATACCTGTGTTGGTGCTAAAGGGTTCAGGACTGGGCGAACAGGACCAGGAGACAAAGGACTTGGAAAAATTGATTCAACTTCGCTCAAATCAGGTAAAAAGTAAGACCGATGATGCAAATCATCCCACAGTCTATCTATACCAGTCATAGCTTCCAGGATGGCCTCTTCAGATGGAAGAGTGGTATCAAGGAAATCCTGGGCAGAAGAAGAACTAAGTTTCCAAGCCGGAGCCACATCGCCATCCAATTCCTCCGGAGAAAGAGGAGATGGAATGGACTCTGCAGAGTCAACAATAGATTGATAAGAAATCTCAGCTGCAGACATTGGAAATGCCATTCCACCCACTTGACCTTCCGCTAATGTGGCTGTAGGGGAAGGTAAGGTCCAAGGGTCCGAAAAATAATGAGTTCTGAAGAAATCTCTTCGAAGAGGAGCCCTGGAGGATGAAATTGCATTTATATGAACAGTAGGAGGTGGAATATCAAAAGTACCCATCAACGAAGAATAAATTCCAACCCCTAAATTCTCAACAGGCGACTTGGCCTTATCCAACTTTGGAATAGTTGAGTCAGCAGATGCATTCGGGTCTACTGGAGGATAGTCCAGTTGATCCACTATAACAATCCTCCCTTCGTGAGGGAAACAAATAATCCGAAATAATGAAGATGCAATGGCATCCATCTCATAAATCTAGTTTCTCCCCAACAGAAGGTTGTAGTCCAAGCTTGCATCAACTATCTCAACCTCTATATTTATAGTTTTGCCCCCAACACAGATGGGCAAAGCTGGGACAATACCATGCGGTCTGTGAGAATGACCATCAAACACAGTCAGAAGAGTAGCAGATGGAACAGCTGCGGGAGATCCAATTCCCTTCCAACATGTGAGAGACATCACACATGTGGAAGCACCCTCATCAACGACCGTCTGGAAAATATTGCATTTCCGGTACGATGATTTAATATGAAAAGCCATATGATGGGGGAATCTCTTTTTAAAATTAGTCATATCAAATGTAATCATAAGAGAGTTCTTTGGATCGACAGCCCCAAGAGTAGTGAGCAGAGCACTGCGCTGAGCCAGAAAAGACTAGAGCACCTCAAGAGCCGACATGGCACAAGGACTCTACGCCAGATCTTCCACAATAGAGTAGTTCTGGGAAACCCTGTCATTTGGATTAATCGTCGTATGCTTAGTAGATGCTTTGGGCATCCGAGGTATAGGCTCAACAGTAGGCTTCGTGATGTGAAGTGGCTCAGTAGCATCGGGAGCACCCTTGGCTTTCGAAGACTCATCTTTGCCATAATCAAGGGATCTCGTGGCGTCATCCACGTGAGCACTCATCATGTATATGTTTGATGGAATTTCCCCTTCCAGGGTGCCCCTAGAGGAAGCCCTAGTATTTTCATTCGCGCCAAAAACTAATTGTTGCCCTTGGGGAAAAGGGTTTGTCAACACAGCCTGGGAACTAGAAGAACCCTGCTGAGCTAACAAGCACTGCGCATCCTGAATTTTAGGGAAAAGGTGAGTAATATGGTCTCCAGCACATAACTTGCATGGAAACTTCACTTTCTTTTTATCCTTTGGACCCTCACCAACATGCTCATTGGATTTTGCATTACCCTTCCCATTCTTGCCCTTTTTCTTATTACGTCCCTTCTTCTTCCCTTCGGATTGTTGATTTTCTTTAGGGTTAGAAGTCTAAACGACATTCACCGACAAATATTGAGAAGGCAATGACTCAGCAGACACAACTTGACCAGAAGGAGCAGATTGTAAAGACAACTGCTGCAATTGATTAAGCAGGTTAGCTGCACCACTATTGATCAACCCAATAAGTCCATCACCATGAGGACCAGGTTTAGTCTTGGATAAGTCCAATTTGGAGCGAGGAGCATTAGGCAAATATTTATGAAGGACCCCAGACTAAGAATATATCAATTCAAGCTGCTGGGCCCTAAAAATGGCCTGCTCCTCGAAAAATACCCCGGAGAGGGATACATCTTTAGAAATATCTGACTGCAAAGATTTCATAAACCATTCCAAAGTGAATTCTCCTGGAATATGAGCTTTAATAAGCCTCTTCCTTCTCCGCCATTCCTGAATATGATCAGAAATGTGGGTTGCATCGTCCTATTTAAAATTAGCTAGGAGTTCAGTCTCGACATCATAACGGACAAGCAACTGGAAATGATTTAGAAATTTTGTAGCCAGATCTCCAAACGTAGCAAAATTGCCCCCAGTTAACTCAATATACCACTTGGCAGTGTTTCCAGTTAAGGTGCGTTGAAACAATCTCAACCTAATCGAATCGTTGATCAGAGAGTTAGAAGAACACCATAAATGGAAGGTGGTGATATGGTCAGCCGGGTCCTCTCCATTCTTGCCTTCAAACTTTGGAATGTCTGAAGGTAGTTTGGTGGGAACCGGAGGCCACCCCGGACTATATCGGATCGGATCATTCGTCAATTTCGACAGATCTGGCAAGTTTAACGTTGCCAGAAAAGGTAAACGAGGCGGAGCCTGAGGATTCCATCCTTGATGGGATGAATTCCCTACATTCTGAAAAGAATACCCTGGATTTGATGAGGCACCAGGTTTCCAAAAAGAACTCGTAGAAAATGTTGGGCCAAATGACCCAACATTTGGAGAAGGACCCCCTCCCAACATAGAGTTACCAAACACCGAACCAGTTCCCCCCCCCGAAGTAATGAATGAAGAGGAAAGCCCCTGATAGGGGTTCCAAACATTAGAAAGAGGGGAAAAAGTCTGATAAGCACTCGACAAAGGGAAAGAAGCATTCCCTTGGTGACCAGCGTAAAACTGATTCCCTGCCCCCACTGTAGTAAATACAGGGTTCCAACCTGTAAAAGAAGTCGAACTCTGACCTCCAGACCAAGGGTTAAGACTCTGAGTCTGAGAAGTAAAAGGAAAAGACCCTAAAGAAGGATTTGAACTAGGGATATGCCCAGTTCTGAAGGGGAACCCTTGAAAAGAAGCTGACCCACTAGCCATGGAAGACATGGGTGTAGATGCAGCTGCAGCAGCGGAAAAGGAAAAAAAAGGAATCCCACTAGTGGGCATTCCAAAACAAAAGGGACCAGATTGAGAAGCATGTGCTTGGGTGAAACCAGATCCAAACACAGCAGTACTATAAGCAATCGAAGATATAGCAATAGTGCCTCCTCCTTCAACTGAAGCAGGAGTCTGAATGCCTGCAACACTCACAGCAGAAGCCGCGTTCCCAGTCGTGGCCATCGAAAGGTATGAATAAAATGGAGGATCTTCTGGTCTTGCAGACTCAGGTCCGATGTACTCAACAACAAACGGATAATCAGGAGGAAGAGGAGATGGAAGTGACTAAGGAGACTCAGGTACTTCCTCTACTTCTATTCCTAATTCTCCTGAGAATAAGACTCTCGAGGTGAGCGGAGCGCTCCTCTCGGAACCAACACCAGAACCAACTACGAAACCTTCAATCCCTTGTGGAGGATCTCTCTCCACTGCGTCAGACGCCACAGGGTGATATTCACCTGCTATGTTACTCCTACGCCTTCTTGAAGAAGGCTCTGCACTCTCGGGAGATAACCCCCGGATTCTCCTCGATCAACGAGGCGCTTGATCAGCCACTTTAACAAATTTTAATTAGACTCAAAAAAGTATAAAGCTAAGCAAGCTAGGAGCAAAGAGCACTCACTACAAAAATCCCTAAGATACAGCCAAACAAGCAGCCTTCAGGTATTTCCACTCTAGGTGATTAGGACCAGACACCAAAATACGGGAAAGCGAAAAATAGGGCCTCCCGAAAGTAGTCTCGGATAATTACGGCCTAGGCCTACTAGCGAAGGTAACAAAAAAATTATGCCGACCTTCTAACAACAGCCTTTGCCAGCACAAGTACCCAAGCTTCACAAGGGCACCCCCCAGAAGTACTACTGGAAGTGATACGACGTCTGTCTCAGGTACCACAGGTATTCCCCCCCGCAGTCACCTGTGTGGAACCTAGGAATGGAAACTATGGGCACCAATCCATGTCAGAATCCGAGCGAAACGGTCTTGAGGCAAGATCCAGCAAATCAGAGAGGGGGTATTTCTCTTCTCGGCCTTCACTTCCCCTCGCGCTTGACTCTCTAGAGGAGAGCTTTCTTGGTCCACCTAACGGAGTTGGATTTCGCTCAATTAATAAAATTCTATGTTTTAGTTTGAGTGGCCTTGGAGAGTTAACTCTCCACTCACCTAATCCAAGGCCCTACAACCTAGCTAGTTGGTGTATGACACTTAATAAAAACTTGCTAGTTGTTTTTAAATTATAGCGCTTATTTTAATTGGTTGTTATATTATGTCAATGGGATATGGAAATGAAACTTGTGATGTTTTAAGATGCAAAAAAGAAATTAATGAAAACCAAACTACATGCAAATGCATTAATTGCCTTTCGATGAAAAGAAATTTCTACACGGGTTCTACGAGACTAAAAAATTTTCTTTTCAAATATCAAACTCACACTCGCAAAATCTATGAAAAAAACTATAAATGCTTAAGTGCACCTAATGCAAATAACTAAGAGCATGCAAATTCTAAGATGCAAAATCTAACCAAGCAAAGATAAATTTCCCAAGAATCCTTCAATTTTATCACTTTTCGGTTGTCCACTAAACTAGTTCCCAAAATCAGAAACTCTCAGTATAAAGACACCAAAATATGCTTGACACAAGAGGAAGAAACCAATGACAATTCCCTTCCCAAATCAAGTCAAAAACCAAAGCCAAGAAATCTCAACAAAGCTTCAAAGGATGTAACGAAATGAAAAAAAAATGAAAAACAAAAGCAAATGACAAAACAAAATGTTTTTTGAGCTTTTGAATTATTTTGAGCCGCTCGTTTCGGGAAATAACTCCCTAGAGGTTTTTTGGGTCAAAACCTCCACAGATCAGGGCATGCTACTCAAGAAGGACTCACACAACCACACTTGTATGCTAAAACCTAGATAACATCGATAGTAGAACTCACCTGTAATCCTAAGTTTGATGTAGATCCCACGGGGTCCAAACCCCCAGCAACTCTTCTTCCTCCTCAACCTGAAAACCAAGAAGAAACGTGCACGGAAATCTAGTTGTACAGCATATATCTATCCTAAATGTCAGTGAAATCCATGTGAAACATCATATAAACAATAATAAATGCTTAAATAATAATCTTTTCACATATGCAAGCAGATATTAACACGTGAATTTAGGAACAAGATGGTTCTTCTTCATTACGAACAGCATGTACAGTAGTAAAAAGTGGAGAGATCACCTGAATCCTTCCACGATCTTCGAACAGACCGTCGTCCGGATCCGTCCCACCCTTGCCTCGCTAGGATACTTTCAAGACTTGTGCACACGAGATGACATATAAATGGATGAACATCTCCAGGAAACAAGGGTTTCCTGTAGAAATCTGGGAAAGTGTAGGAGGCATGGGAAATCAGACTTGAATTGGGATTCCAACAGAGTATAATGTCTATAAATTTCTCTCTCCCTTAGGCCATGCACATGAGGGGCTTTTATACTCCCTCAAAGTAGTTTCAATCAGTTGGAAACAGTTGGCCACGTGCTGGGGTGGTTGAACTACCGGAGTAACCATCAACCCAGCCCGAAAATAGGGAATTTTTATATATATTTTTAATGATTTTAATGGCATACGCGGAAAAGTACATGTGGACTCGCGTATACATGCAAAAATGTCTGCATACCCGCGTATGTGATTTTTAACAATTTTTTTATGAATTTTGTTCACCAGAATGGGTGCTCAAGGCCAAAGAGACAATCATGAATCACATGAGTGTGAGAAATGATGCCATAACAACCATTTAT
>JAXQQM020066515.1:0-68153 GCA_034641835.2 Pinus albicaulis | reverse complement strand
TATATATATATATATATATATATATATTCTTTAAAAAATATGTAATTTGAAATTTTAAAACTAACAATGATCTTGTTATTTGATTACAATATTATTCATATAATTATATGCAATGAAGAGATTTGATCTCTTCCAACACTTGTATATTTAGAGTAAAGATGAATCTAAGTTTGTTTACTTTTTCTCATACCAAGAATCAACATACAGTTTTTTATTTTTTACATTACATTATACTATTCTTTTTATTTATTTATTTATTTTTTATGTAATTTGACTTAGTCAAAATGTTAAACATTACATTACATTACAAATAGATTTATGTAAATCTGTTTTTGCTCTAAAAGAGGTTTTTGCCTCAAGATATTTAATCCATCTCATTTCTTGGTAGCTCTGAAGTCAAGATGGATCTAGTTTCCACTAAATTTTCCGAGTTATATTCCATGTAAATATCATGGGTTCCTAATACCATGGTTCATTTCTTTATAAGGTTAGTTTTGTTTTTTTAATTTTTAATTTAAGTTTATTATGATTGAGTTAACATGTTTACATTACATTAATATTTGTTTTCAATTTCAATTTAATTTAATTTTTATTTACACATAGATCCATCTACCAAGCACCTAGAATATTCAAACAACTAGGCTTCTAGAAGTTACCTTTTCGTGTTTACTTTATTTTTACGGGGATGTGTAGAATAGAGTTGCGATCACCGTGGATAATAGAAGAAGTATCACGGCATGGGAAGACAATGGTCACAAAGAGCGTATATGTAATATTTTAAAGGTTATAAAGAGAATTTCTCGAGTTTCCAAGACTTGGTTTAGGAACATTAATATTTTTGACCTCTAAGGGAGCATGATATGGACGGTGATAGACCCATAATAATACTAAATTTTCAGGGTGACAAAATGAACTGTAACATGTTGGTCTTTGAGAGAAGTTATTGGCTTTGATACCAATTGTTGTAAATACAAAGAGGGGGGTGAATCAATATTTCTTTACAATTGTTATATTTACAAGATATATCATCTATATTTATAACACAAAATGATCAATAAGAATAAATACTTTTATTAATCTCAAAAATCAATTACAATATATGTGTACGGATATAACCCTAGATGACAACACCAAAATTCAATCTTTGAGGCTCCTAATAGTATTTTTCCAATCACCGACTTGGACTTTCCAAGTCTCCAACCTTGTCCCTTTGAGGCAAAAAACTCCAAGGCTCCAACCCTATCTCTCGTAAATGATCCAACATAGTTTATTCATGACTCCTACCGTCTAGGTCTCCAACCATATCTTTAAACGCACCAACCTTGTCTCTATGTGGCTCTAACCTCTAGGGCTCCAACCTTAAGCTTTGATTCATCAAGATAAGTTTATGTTCCTAAAGGATCCCAATATGTTTTATCTTAAATTTAATTTTAAAAATATTATAAAATAAAATCAAAATATTTTAAAATAAAAATAAAAAAATATTTTGCATTTCAAACGAGTTATGGTTTTTGGGAAACCATAATCCATGGTATTGTAACAAGGCCTATTTATATGTTAATAATGTAAATGGTAAAATGGATTGAATATCCATGATCATGAATTTTGATATATTCTAAGTTTATGGTAAATTTTATTTTTTATGTGCTTATTTATTAAATTTAAATATGCTTAGGAAACCATTATTTGACCCTACTACATCTTCCCATGTGATTTTTCTTATAAATTAAAAGAAAAAAATGTTATAAAATATTTAAAATATGTGACAAATGATTCTTATTACCTTATATTTAACACCTACACCTCTTCCCATTCTAAGTTGTAGAATGCCTCTTGCCCATTGGAGGGTCATTTCCATGTTCAAAAAGTTGTTTCATGCCTTGCAAAGACTCAAAAACCCTTGTTTTTGCCTTGGTGTGGGTAATCAGTTACTCCCTCGCACTGAAGAGGAAGATTAACATTGGGGCCTGTGCCATCTGGCGCTCTGTCCCAGTTTGCCACCCATGACATGCTGTTTATGTTTTTTTTTTTAAAGATAGAGGTAGAGATTTAACCCCAACCACCTCGAGGATGAGTCATTGGGAGTGGTTGAACTGATAAACCACAGACTACCTCCTTTAGGTTTATGGTTTCCACCTCTTATGGGAACTCCCTAAAGGATAGGCCTCCCTCCCACTATTGTAGGGATCCTCACCTCCTCCTTTTTCTCTATAAAATAAGCTATCTCTCTTAGAAACAGCTAGCTGAACTTGGAAAATTAGACATACTATAGCTAAATTACTCGAGAAGATAGAATAAGAAGGAATTACGTTGAGGAAGATTGACTACATAACTTTGGGAGAGATTGAGTCCATGCCTTCATCCCCTCCGAATTCTGTGATGAGCATCTGAGACGCGGCTCGCCTGAACCCCACTAGAGGAGGCTGTGACGTCAAAGCATTGGTTGTAACTCTTCCTTCTATTCATTTATATACATGATTACTGTTTGGTTCCACTGTTGTGTTATGATGTTTGTTTAATGCAATATGTTTAGCCCTCTTTGACTGGCTAATAGTTATGAATGAAATGTTGTTATCTTGTGTTTTGTTCTTGTTTCTTGTTCTACATGCAGGTATCCAAGAATAATGGCAGAAGGATTGTGACTTGCCGAGGCAGGAGCGAGAGGCTACCACTATTACAGTAAAAATGACAGCATTGGATTCCAAGTAGGTCAATATACTATGTCCCTTGTTCATTCAGTACTTAGGAAGTAATACTTTAGCATGTCCCTTTGTTTCTAGACCCACTCTAGGGCTAGAGGGATCATCTCTATTCACAGAGAGGATTTACCTGCATAACAAATTGGCGACTCCACTAGGGATCAGTGCAAGTTTGTCGTTTCATTCTTTTGGGTAATTTTCAACTATTGAATTAGTTGTCTGTCTTTTCTGGTTTTCTTTATTAGTTTTCATCCTCTCTTCAGCTCCAGATTGTCAAAATTGACCTATGCTGATTAGGTTTTGGTTTTTCCTCTTTTTCCCATATTTATCTCGCTTGGCGCGCTTTTCCTCTGAACAGTGACACTGATTGGCGTAGGTTGCTCTTTTTGCAGTCACGCCAACCCCCGTATGGCTCAAATTACAATATTTGAGGAGAATAAGGACTATTTAGAGGTATTTTGTGTGGGTTTGACAAGGCCTAGGAGTAGTAGAGGAAATTTGAGTTGAATTTTCACTATTAGGTAAATGTTTGAGGGTGTTTTCTCATTTTTTCTGGAGGCTCGCACGCTCTATGAAATAACAGAGGCACCACAAGCGAGCTTGCTGAGGGGACGTAAGGAATATCTCACATTGCACAAGCTAAGTACATGAAACATGGACATGAAACAAAGGGAAGGATATAAGCCACAATAGAAGGAAGGATTGTTGAAGGGGCTAGAGAGGGTTGTCATGGACTATGCATATGCCTTAACTAGACGAGTTGTAGTTGCACTAACTCATGAGTACAACTATGTTGATGTTTACATCGTGAATTTTTGCTAGAGGATAGGTCCAATATTGGACAAAGGTATTGGCCATTTGAGGACTATTGGAGGGAAACCTGAAAGTGCTTAAGTGTGAGCCTGAAGTGCAATGGAGGGAAGGACTCTTGGCTGCTAGGAGAGGCAATTGTTGGAGCTCAAGATTTTTCTAGCCAAAGGAGTAAAGTGTTGACAAGATATGTTCATCACTGGAGTAGCAACATTTGATGGTGATATGTGGTAACCCTACTGCACTATGTTAGTCTTTATTGGAGCAACATAGGAAGAATATAGTGGGAAGACAAGTCCCAAAAGTGTTGTAACACCTCCCGTTTAAGATTTTTTTTTTTTTTCTTGAGTTCAATCGTTACTTGATAGTCTCTTCTCCATAACCTCTATATTTAAATTCATGTGCGTATAGACGTACTACTGAACCTTTTGAATAATGAGTTCTGGAATCTAACTTCAGATCACTCTTGCTAGAGTTCCTTTAAACTTCTAATAGTTCTATTCAATTAAAACATTGGTCCTTTCCCCTGTATGTTCCTCAACACCCCCCACCTAACACATATAAAATCTGGGGATTTATATATATATATATATATATAACACCTATATGTATATATATATATATATAGATAACATATGTATCGAAGGGCGTTTACCAACCGTATCTTCTGAGTCCTTATGACCTCAAATATATATAGGTAATAACCTCGTATTAAGATAATTGACCCATGTATAATTATCACCTATATCTATACCACCGATAAAATATTTATATATATATATATATATATATAACTCATACTTTGCTACCATATATTGATACATAGATATCCTCCCTCTTTAATACCATGAATTGGATATACCTCTATATCTATCTATATATGTCATATATATATATGAAGTACGTATATCGATTATGTACTTTTGATCAACTTATATATTTACAACACGTCCTTTGTTAATACCTTTGACCACAACACGCCATTTATCAACACCCTGGACGTCGCGTATGTATAAAGACATATAATACAAGTAATGGTGTATGTACTTGAAGACATAACGTGAAGTCACACCTATATGATGGCTTATTAACTTTATATATGGGTGTATCATATTCTCATTGGTATTATTATGGATCTCTTACGGCGGTGACACGCCATCTCTACATCATTTGAGAATAGGATTTCATTCGCACCTCACGTGTAAAAGATATAACATACCTATTTCCCGATTTCTCGTGGAAACGCCGCGTGTGTATACGATACATGGAACTATTCTTGTCGCTCGAGCTTCGGACATAATTTTATTATGCAGCGTTGATCGAGCCAACTTTAAAGCTGGGGATTGTGTGTGCCACGTTGGAACGGAGAAGAAATGGCTGAAATCTTGATTTGGCTCCCCAAGAAACCACGCCATTTCCTATCCCTAACCATACCACTTGCGGCCATTGCTTTACGCTTCCACCCGTTGGATAGTTCATAACGATTTGTGCTATTATTATAGTTTGTATTCGTATGAATGTTTTTCGCCGGCGATAACGCTGCCAACTATGCGTTTTAGCGTTCATTGATTCCGACTGTAAATCATCATTGTTTTGAGGTGAGCCGCAACTTCAGCAACTTAGCGTGATGATCGATTAAGTCTGCGGTTGCGTGTGGTTTTCTTGTTGACATGTGTTGGTTTGTAGACAGGGACACTGTTTTTCTGCAACGACTGATGCGCCCGACGCTGGCGGTTCCAGATCCATGTACTGCAAATAGGTTACGTGTAATCGTTTCGGTTTGCATTCCCGCCAGGCCCAGTACTAGGCGAGCCAAACCCTAGTCTCCAGTACCGTGTTGTAACTCCTCTCCCACATCGAGTACCACTGAATCAACGTCGCGGGTTTGCGTTCCCAGTTGGCTTAGGAATTCTCGATCCCCGTCTGGGACAGTGGGTTTAGGGTTTCTACTGCCCGTCCAGTCTACCTCTATAAGTATTTACCTGTTACCATTCGTTTGATGTCATAGTGTTAATCCTAAATCTGTTGCGGATTATTTGTGCAGAACACGGTGATATCGTTCTGGGTAAAATCCACTGCAGAGGTTTTCTTTCTGTTGAAACGCTGAGTCCTGACTCACGTTTCCTCCCACGTCCTGAAGCCGGATACATAGGTTTCTATACGCCTGGGCATAGCAGCCTCACCATGGCTGTAGTGCGGCTGGTTGTTCGTTTTTTTTTTCTGGTTGATCAAATCGATCTCGGAGTGGATAGAGAACCCTATTCTCAGTGACCCACTATATTTTTATTTTTTTTATCGGTATGCAGAGATGTTCTCCTGAAATTTAATTGTATTGACTTCCGGTATATGATATTGGTTAAATCAATCCTCACAGCTAAGATAGATGTAATGGCGATGTGTATATGTTTCTTTTTCTAACCTAATGCAGGTGCGGCTATGATCGACGCCTACTGGCCTATTTCCTACGACTTACGTCGATTTACTCCACTGGAGATGGCGGTTTTAAACAGCGAGCAGGGCCAAGGGAAAAGCCGAGCTTCATTTTCGGTAACTTTCTCCTTTTTAATGGTTTCGCCCCTGTATATCCGTGGTCTTGAATCTCTGTGTATTTTTATTTTTATTTTTGAAGATATACGCCGGCTGCATCGACGTGGTATTTCATATAATACCCTCTGTCGACTAACCTCCTTCCACCGCGGCGTAAACTTTCAGAATACCCTACAGGCATATTGGCCACTACTTTCTGCGCGTTCATTCCTAGTTTCACTGTGGCGTGCAGTACCTATGCATTGTTTCACAATATTTTTATTGATGTATATATCATTGTTTACAATATGAATAGTCCTATGACCGACGACTGGAATCCGATGTGAGCAGAGGTCGTCGAGAGGCGCATATATCGTTGAAAGTTACATATTCAACAACTCTCGTTGTTTTTTTTTTTTTTTCAATCTGTTCATTGCAAATATCTCGTATGTTGTGGATTATTAGGTCTGTACAATCTGAAGGTATTCATATGAGCCGATCCGACGCACAGAACACTAGATGTCATTATATGGTGATTAGGTTTGCCCCTTTTATATTTCGCATACATATTTGGGTTCTATATATTTCCTTACCTATTACTCTATTTTCTTTTATATCATTGGTTCAAGGGTACTAAATAGTAGCGCGCGTCGTGGAATAAATGTTGTGGGATGCCAATATATATATAGGTGGTTCGAACTTTAGCTCACAACCTCTATAATTTGTTTTGAATATACATATGTATAAATATTCAATATTCATCGAGTCGTGTATCTAAATTGCAAGTTAAATCTTTAACTATGAGGCTTAGTTCAAGAATTAAAGGTAGATTTCCAATATAATATAAACTATAAGTGCTATGAATGAGATAAACCTTTACATAGAATAGAATTTTTTTTTTTTTTTTTTTGAACATAACATACATACATACATAGAATGGTATATACATAGAATAGAGTTTCTTTTTAAGGTCTACATGCAAAATCTAATATTCTTGCTTTGTTGCTATAATATATAACTTCATATCTGCTAATATTGCTTTCCATCTTACGTAGGAGCATAAAATTTCACCATTGTAATTATATACTAATATTGGTTTCCATCTTACGTAGGAGCATCAAATTTCACCATTGTAATTATATAGAGAACAAGTTAATATTCAATTTTTCTATGGAGACTAAGTACCTTCCGATTTAAACCATATTTGGTTTAGAGTTTCTGGAGGTTTCTACTCCATGGATAACGGTCTACAACTACACAAAATCTGAAAGGTAAAGGCCTGAAGATAGATTTTGTTAAATGTAGTACTAATACCATCATACAATTCCATAAAATTTTATATGTAGCTAATTCATACCATAACAACTCAAAATAACAAGCATTTCAGAACATACCACAATCTGCAAATGACCAACCTCCCAACCTTAGAATCCTCTTTGTCTCCCAGGATTCACCCCCGAGCTGAGATCACCTCCTAGGACAGATCAACCCCTGATCTGCCTAGGAGCAGCTTATTTAAGCTCATATTTCCCCAAAGCATGTTTCTAATTCTGCGTCCAGAATAGCAGGATGCTTTCTTTCCTGTTTAGCCTAGGCTTCCCATTTTTGGGACTCTTTAAAGCTGCTTTAAGCTTTTCCTTAGCTTTTCCAGCTTTTTCTCACCTCTTCCCAACTACTCCTCTTCACTGGGGAAATTTAGATTCCTCCTCAATCTAAATTAATTTCTTTCAAGGATTTTTGAAATATTTTGGGGATTTGTTGCCTTATCCATCCTCATGGATTTGGCAAGTGATCTCTAATTCTCATCTTGGTCAAAATGCACCATTATTTTATTTATTTCCTCAAATAAATTATGCAATTACATTCACATCACACTTATCCCTTGGGGTCCACCCCATTAGGATTCAAGTTCACATGTCTAACTTTAAAAATTCAACACACAAATTGGGGGTGTTACAAGTGTTGAGGAGAAAAAATAGGAAAAATACCTTATTTGTTGATGATATATGGAGTTATGATCAGCTAGAGGGAAGATTACGGAGACCAATTTCAGTGGCCTAAAGGAGTTGGTGCTTTGATAGAGGAAACTGTTACTGGTTAAGATCGAAGGAGTCACGTGTGTACAAGATATGACAAAGAAGTTGGGATCATCCACTACTTCATATAGAGTGTCAGATTGTCTTGTATTTTTTATTCTTTTGCTTTTAGATATGTGAGGGCCATTATCCCCTCCACTGGAGCCCTAGAGTGTTGTATTATTTAGTTGGATTAATATAACAAAGATTGGCTTATTCTACAATATTTTGTAAAAAGTTGTGTATTTTGTGAAAATTTAGTATGAGGTTTTACTTTTGTTTATATTCATCATGCGGAAAGTATTTTCATTATTATTCTGGTATTCAGCTTGGATTGAATATAAATGAGATTAAATATTAGTAATATTGTGTACAAAGCAGTATTTTATGCACTATTTTAATTTTGTTCATATTTCCAAGATCAAATGAAGCTTTACTATGATTCTTGGTTTTGGTAGCATCAATGATCTATGATTCTATCTTAGACGCCAAAATTATGGAAAAAAACAGTTTAAACGTCACAAATTATCATAATTGTTTTTTGAGAAACTCCAAAAGTAGGAGTTAAAGACAAATATTTAGAATAATAAAAATAAAAAAATTCTATATATATGAAATAGAAATAACTTCAACTATAAAGACTAAAAATTGTTGTTATTGTTGCCTTCTTTGTTAATGTAAACTTGAATTTGAGTTGGAGTTTTATGAGATCCTATGGTATTCATGTGGAATATAGTCTATTTAAAGAAGAAAATTAAACCAACCTCTATCCATATTAAAGATTAACTCTGGACGAGAGGAATTAAATCTCTTTTCACTCTAAAAGAGGTTTGCATCTCAAGAACTTGAGGATCCTTATACACAGTTTTTTTTGCCCTTTGTGGTTTAATAAATTTACAATTTTCTTTAAATAATATTTTTAAAATAATATAAATTATTCTTAAATTATTTTTCTATTTTCATTATGTTAAAAAAAATAATGGAGAATGGTTATTCCAATTATTATGTTATTATTTGATTATTTGAATTTTTTTAACTCATGGGTTTCTATTTTTCTATAGGGCTAATCTATTGCACACTACAATATAGATAGTGTAAATATGTTTAAACAAAAAAAGGTGGGGAAGATAACATTAAAATGAAAAGTGTGGAGAATAAAGCAATCACTCTACCCAACAACTCTCCTATAAACTAATTATCACAGTATATATATATATATATATATATATATATAGATATATATATATATATATATATATATATATATATATATATATATATATATATATATATATATATATTTAAAAAATATATAATTTGAAATTTGAAAAGTAACAATGATCTTGTTATTTGATGAAAATATTATTCATATAAGTATATGCAATCAAGAGATTTGATCTCTTCCAACACTTGTAGATTTAGAGTAAATATGAATCTAATTTGGTTACTTTCTCTCATACCAAGAATCAACATATTGTCTTTTATTTTTTACATTACATTATACTATTTATTTTATTTTATTTTATTTATTTTTTATTTTTTATGTAATTTGACTTAACCAAAATGTTAAACATTACATTACATTACAAATAGATTTATGTAAAGCTCTTTTTTCTCTAAAATAGGGTTCTGTCTCAAGATATTTAAAATGTCTCATTGCTTGGTAGCTCCGAAGTCAAGATGGATCTAGTTTCCACTAAATTTTCCAAGCTATATTCCAGATGAATATCATGGGTTCTCTAGGCCATGGTTCATTTTTTCATAAGGTTAGTTTTTCTTTGTTATTTTTAATTTTATTTTATTATGATTGAGTTAACATGTTTACATTATATTAATATTTTTATTTAATTTCAATTTAATTTAATTTTTATTTACACATAGATCCATCTACCAAGCTCCTAGAATATTCAAACAACTAGGCTTCTAGAAGTTACCTTTTCATGTTTACTTTATTTTTACGGGGGTGTGCATAAAAGAGCAACGATCACCATGGCTAATAGAAGAAGTATCACAGAATGGAAGGAAAATGGTCACAAAAAGCGTACAGGTAATATTTTAAAGGTTATAAAGAGAATTTCTCAAGTTTCCAAGTCTTTCTTTAGGAACATTAATATTTTTGACCTCTAAGTGAGCATGATATGGATGGTGATAGACCCATAATAACACTAAAATTTCATGGTGACAAGATAAACTGTAACATGTTGGTCTTTGAGATAAGGTATTGGCTCTGATACCAATTGTTGGAAATACTAAGAGGGGGGTGAATAAATATTTATTTACAATTGTTATATTTACCAGATATATCATTTATATTTATAACACAAAATGAAAAATAAGAATAAATACTTTTACTAATCTCAATAAATAAATTACAATATATGTGTATGGCTACAACCCTAGATGATGACACCAAAATTCAATCTTGAGGCTCCTACTAGTATTTTTCCAAGCACCGACTTGTACTTTCCAAGGCTCCAACCTTGTCCCTTTGAGGCAAAAACCTCTAGGGCTCCAACCCTATCTGTGGTAAATGATCCAACCTAGTTTCTTCATGACTCCTACCATCTAGGGCTCCAAACATATCTTTAAACACACAAACCTTGTCTCTATGTGGCTCTAACCCATAGGGCTCCAACCTTAAGCTTTAATTCTTCAATATAAGTTTATGTTCCTGAAGGATCCCAATATGTTTTATCTTAAATTTAATTTTTAAAGTATTATAAAATAAACTCAAAATATTTTAAAATTAAAATAGAATATTTTGAATTTCAAATGAGTTATGGTTTTTGGGAAACCATAATCCATGGTATTGTAACAAAGCATATTTATAGGTTAATAATGTCCATGGTAAAATGGGTTGAATATGCAAGATCATAAATTTTGATATATTCTAAGTTTATGGTAAATATTATTTTTTTATGTGCTTATATATTAAATTTAAATATGCTTAGGAAACCATTATTTTACCCTACTACATCTTCCCATGTGATTTCTCTTATAAATTAAATTAAAATAAATGTTATAAAATTAAATTAAAAGAAAATATTTAAATTATGTGGCATATGATCCTTATTACATTATATTTAACACCTAGACCTCTTCCCCATTCTAACTTGTAGAATGCCTCTCGACACAAAGAAATTACATTAGACATCACTATATCTATATATATATATATATATATATATATATCTAGCGACACTTACCATTTTTTTCCATTAAGCAGAAACAAGGTGGAGTCCCATAGCAATAACCAAATGAGTATCATCTATGAATTCTCTATATATCTATTCCATCCTCTATCCATCAGTGGGAGACTTAATCATTCAAATATATAGGTGTTACACAACATTTTGTCATTGTCCCTGCAACCCCCATCTCGCCCATTGGAGGGTCATTTCTATGTTCAATAAATAGTGTCATGCCTTGAAAATACCATCACTAAGTCCCTTTACATGACAATAATTTTTCCTTTGTTGACAATTCCCTGAGCAGACACTCAAAAACCCTTCTTTTTGTCTTGGCGTGGGTAATCAGTTATGACCTCGCACTGAAGAGGAAGATTAACATTGGGCCCCATGCCAGTTGGTGATCTGTTCCAATTTTCCACCCACGCCAAGATGTTTATGGAATTTTCTTTTAAAATAGAGGTAGAGATTCCACTCCAACCACCTCGAGGATGAGTCATTGGGAGTGGTTGAACTAATAAACCGCAAACTACCTCATTTAGTTTTATGGTTTCCACCTCTTATGGGAACTCCCTAAAGGATAGGCCTCCCTCCCACCTTTGTAGGGATCCTAACCTCCTCCTTTTCCTCTATAGAAGAAGCTATCTCTCTTAGAACTAGCTAGCTGAACTTGGAAAATTAGACATACTGTAGCTAAATTACTCGAGAAAATAGAATAAGAAGGAATTACGTTGAGAAATCTTCAGTCCATAACTCTAAGAGAGCTTGAGTCCATGCCTTCATCCCGTCCGAATTTTGGGAGGAGCATCTGAGACACGCTTTGCCTGAATCCAGTTGGATAAGACTACGACGTCAAAGCATTCGTTGTAACTCTTCCTTATATTCATTTATATACATGATTACTATTTGGTTCCATTGTTGTGTTATGATGTTTGTTTAATTAAATATTTTTATCCCTCTTTGACGGGCTAATAGTTATGAATGAAATGTTGTTATCTTGTGTTTTGTTCTTGTTTCTTGTTCTATGTGAAGGTATCCAAGCATAATGGCAGAAGGATTGTGACTTACCGAGGGAGGAGCGAGAGGATACCACTATTATAGAAACAATGAAAGCATTCAATTCTGGGTAGGTCAATATCCTATGTCCCTTATTCATTCAATAATTAGGAAGCACCACTTTAGGATGTCCCTTTGTTTCTAGACCCACTCTAGGGCTAGAGGGATCATGTCTTTCAACAAAGAGGATTTACCTGCATAACAAATTGGCAACTCCAGTAGGGATCAGTGCGAGCTTGTCGTTTCATTTCTTTGGGTCAGTTTCAATTATTGATTTAGTTGTCTATCTTTTCTAGTTTTCTTGCTTAGTTTTCATCCTCTGTTTAGCTCCAGAGTGTCAAAATTGACCTCTGCTCATTAGGTTCTGGTTTTTCCTCTGTTTCCCATAGTTATTAGGATTGGCGTGCTTTTCCTCTAAACATTCGCGCTGATTGGCATAGGTTTCTCTTTTTGCAGCTGTGCCAACCTCTGTATGGCACAAATTACAACCTTAGAGTCATGCCAACCCTTGTAGGAATTGGCTTGACCAAATTAATGTGTCTTTTGGTCCATTGTGCTTGATTCTGGGTTATTTTTTATATGTAATTGTGCCTTTGGGATTGTTTTTATTACTGTCGACTTTCTTTTCTGAGTCGTTTGTCCATCTTCTTATCAGTGTAAGTTGAGGCCTTAGGTTTCTAGGTGTCCTAGCGCACAGAGCCTTCTGTTCAAAAACCAAGTCAGTGTGATTATTGTGAGTCTCATTGATGGATTGATTGCACTTAGTTTTCTTGATCTTATTGAGTGATATCTTTGGTTACAGATTCCTTTTCATTTTCTCGATTGGTTCTTCGCCTTGTTTCTGTAAGCATAGATTACATTGCTTTTTTTGATCATTTTGAAAAATATTTCTTGGTTTGAAAGATTGCGACATTAGTTTGTGTTCTTTCTTGTGTTGGTTTCACATTTTATTGCGTCATTCAATTTCAATTCCTACACAACACTTAAGCTAGTGTTTGTTTTTGTTTTTCATGTAATTAGTGCATCATGTAACTGTGATACACTGAACACAACATTCAGGGATAATACCTGCACGTACATCAAGTCCTTGGTCATTTGTATTTCATTTGATTACCAAGGTGTATATGGCAGTTCACGAAATCCTGGTATGCCCTCTTGCTTAGTTTTCCAGAGTAGTCATTTTGATCTTTTCATGACTCTTGAAAAAGACAAGATATTGTCAAGAACTTTTCCTTTCACGCTCTCTTCAATTGAAAGTGACTACAATCATATTTGGCCTGTTTCTCGACTCTTAAAAAATGAAAAAAAATATCATTTCAGTGTCATAAAATTAATCACCTACGATCACACGACCATTAAAGTTTTATTAGTTGGCCTATTAAGTTTTGAGTTGGAGTTTTATGAGATCCTATAAGAATTTGTGTGGAATATAGTCTATTTAAAGAAGAAAATTAAACAAACCTAGATCCATCTTAACTATTAACTCTGGACGAGAGGGATCAAATCTCTTTTCACTCTAAAAGTGGTTTGAATCTCAAGAGATTCAAGATCCTTATACTCAGTTTCTTTCTGTGCCTTTTGTGGTTTAATAAATTTACAATTTCCTTTAAATAATAATTTTAAAATAATATAAATAGTTCTTAAATTATTTTTCTTTTTGCATTATGTTAAAAAAAATAATGGAGAATGGTTATTCCAATTATTATGTTATTATTTGTTTATTTGAATTATTTTAACTTGTTGAGCCTAGAGGCTCAATCTATAGCACACTATGAGATAGATGTGTAAATATGTTTAAACAAATAAGGTGGTGAAGATAACATTAAAAACAAAAATTTTGGAGAATAAAAAAGCCACTCTACCCAACAACCGTCCAAGATAGTTAATTAAAAGTAAATATCGTGGAGAAGAAAACAACCACTCTGCGAAACAACCATCCAACATAGTTAATTAAAAACAAATAGTGTCGAGAACAAAATAACCACTCTACCCAGCAACTATCAAGATAAAGACATTTCACATCACTATATATATATATTCTTTAAAAAATATGTAATTTGAAATTTTAAAACTAACAATGATCTTGTTATTCGATTACAATATTATTCATATAATTATATGCAATGAAGAGATTTGATCTCTTCCAACACTTGTAGATTTAGAGTAAATATGAATCTAAGTTGGTTTACTTTCTCTCATACCAAGAATCAACATACAGTTTTTTATTTTTTACATTACATTATACTATTCTTTTTATTTTTTATTTTTTATGTAATTTGACTTAGTCAAAATGTTAAACATTACATTACATTACAAATAGATTTATGTAAATTTGTTTTTGCTCTAAAAGAGGTTTGTGCCTCAAGATATTTAATCCATATCATTTATTGGTAGCTCTGAAGTCAAGATGGATCTAGTTTCCACTAAATTTTCCGAGTTATATTCCACATAAATATCATGGGTTCCTAATCCCATGGTTCATTTCTTTATAAGGTTAGTTTTGTTTTTTTATTTTTAATTTAATTTTATTATGATTGAGTTAACATGTTTACATTACATTAATATTTGTTTTCAATTTCAATTTCAATTTAATTTTTATTTACACATAGATCCATCTACCAAGCACCTAGAATATTCAAACAACTAGGCTTCTAGAAGTTACCTTTTCGTGTTTACTTTATTTTTACGGGGATGTGCAGAATAGAGCTGCGATCACCGTGGCTAATAGAAGAAGTATCACGGCATGGGAAGAAAATGGTCACAAAAAGCGTATATGTAATATTTTAAAGGTTATAAAGAGAATTTCTCGAGTTTCCAAGACTTGGTTAAGGAAAATTAATATTTTTGACCTCTAAGGGAGCATGATATGGATGGTGATAGACCCATAATAATACTAAATTTTTAGGGTGACAAAATGAACTGTAACATGTTGGTCTTTGAGAGAAGTTATTGACTTTGATACCAATTGTTGTAAATACTAAGAGGGGGGTGAATCAATATTTCTTTACAATTGTTATATTTACAAGATATATCATCTATATTTATAACACAAAATGAACAATAAGAATAAATACTTTTATTAATCTCAAAAATCAATTACAATATATGTGTACGGATATAACCCTAGACGACAACACCAAAATTCAATCTTTGAGGCTCCTACTAGTATTTTTCCAAGCACCGACTTGGACTTTCCAAGTCTCCAACCTTGTCCCTTTGAGGCAAAAAACTCCAGGGCTCCAACCCTATCTCTCGTAAATTATCCAACATAGTTTATTCATGATGCCTACCGTCTAGGTCTCCAACCATATCTTTAAACGCACCAACCTTGTCTCTATGTGGCTCTAACCTCTAGGGCTCCAACCTTAAGCTTTGATTCGTCAAGATAAGTTTATGTTCCTAAAGGATCCCAATATGTTTTATCTTAAATTTAATTTTAAAAATATTATAAAATAAAATCAAAATATTTTAAAATAAAAAAAAAAATTATTTTGCATTTCAAACGAGTTATGGTTTTTGGGAAACCATAATCCATGGTATTGTAACAAGGCCTATTTATATGTTAATAATGTAAATGGTAAAATGGGTTGAATATCCATGATCATGAATTTTGATATATTCGAAGTTTATGGTAAATATTATTTTTTTATGTGCTTATTTATTAGATTTAAATATGCTTAGGAAACCATTATTTGACCCTACTA
Source organism: Pinus albicaulis (assembly GCA_034641835.2). Classification (NCBI taxonomy): domain Eukaryota; kingdom Viridiplantae; phylum Streptophyta; class Pinopsida; order Pinales; family Pinaceae; genus Pinus; species Pinus albicaulis. The sequence goes on along the minus strand of JAXQQM020066515.1, from coordinate 52,095 downwards.
CATCTTCCCATATGATTTTTCTTATAAATTAAAAGAAAAAAATGTTATAAAATTAAATTAAAATAAAATATTTAAAATATGTGACAAATGATTCTTATTACCTTATATTTAACACCTACACCTCTTCCCTTTCTAAGTTGTAGAATGCCTCTTGGCCTAAAGAGATTACATTAGACATCACACATATATATATATATATATATATATATATATATATATATATATATATATATATATATATATATATATATATATATATATATAGTTATAGTTATAGTTATCATTTTTTTCCTTTAAGCAAGAAACAACTTGGAGTCCCATAGCAATAACCAAATGAGTCTCATCTATGAATTATTTATATGTCCATTCCATCCTCTATCCATCAGTGGGAGACTAAATCATTCAAATATATGGGTGTTACACAACATTTTTTCATTATCCCTGCAACCCCCATCTTGCCCATTGGAGGGTCATATTCATGTTCAAAAAGTTGTTTCATGCCTTGCAAAGAGTCAAAAACCCTTGTTTTTTCCTTGGTGTGGGTAATCAGTTACTCCCTCACACTGAAGAGGAATATTAACATTGGGCCCCACGCCATCTGGCGCTCTATCCCAGTTTTCCACCCATGACATGCTATTTTTGTTTTTGTTTTAAAAGATAGAGGTAGAAATTTAACCCCAACCACCTCGAGGATGAGTCATTGGGAGTGGTTGAACCGATAAACCACAGACTACCTCCTTTAGGTTTATGGTTTCCACCTCTTATGGGAACTCCCTAAAGGGTAGGCCTCCCTCCCACCTTTGTAGGATCCTGACCTCCTCTTTTTTCTCTATAAAATAAGCTATCTCTCTTAGAAACAACTAGCTGAACTTGGAAAATTAGACATACTATAGCTAAATTACTCGAGAAGATAGAATAAGAAGGAATTACATTGAGGAAGCTTGAGTACATAACTCTAGGAGAGCTTGAGTCCATGCCTTCATCCCCTCCGAATTCTGTGATGAGCATCTCAGACGCGGCTCGCCTGAACCCCACTAGAGGAGGCTGCGACGTCAAAGCATTGGTTGTAACTCTTCCTTCTATTCATTTATATACATGATTACTATTTGGTTCCACTGTTGTGTTATGATGTTTGTTTAATGAAATATGTTTAGCCCTCTTTGACTGGATAATAGTTATGAATGAAATGTTGTTATCTTGTGTTTTGTTCTTGTTTCTTATTCTACATGCAGGTATCCAAGCATAATGGCAGAAGGATTGTGACTTGTCGACGCAAGAGCGAGAGGCTACCACTATTACAGCAAAAATGACAGCATTGGATTCCAAGTAGGTCGATATACTGTGTCCCTTGTTCATTCATTACTTAGGAAGTAACACTTTAGCATGTCCCTTTGTTTCTAGACCCACTCTAGGGCTAGAGGGATCATCTCTGTTCACAGAGAGGATTTACCTGCATAACAAATTGGCGACTCCACTAGGGATCAGTGCAAGTTTGTCGTTTCATTTTTTTGGGTAATTTTCAACTATTGAATTAGTTGTCTGTATTTTTTCGTTTTCTTTCTTAGTTTTCATCCTCTCTTCAGCTCCAGATTGTCAAAATTGACCTATGCTGATTAGGTTTTGGTTTTTCCTCTTTTTCCCATATTTATCTCGCTTGGCGCGCTTTTCCTCTGAACAGTGACACTGATTGGCGTAGGTTGCTCTTTTTGCAGTCACGCCAACCCCCGTATGGCTCAAATTACAATATTTGAGGAGAATAAGGACTATTTAGAGGTATTTTGTGTGGGTTTGACAAGGCCTAGGAGTAGTAGAGGAAATTTGAGTTGAATTTTCACTATTAGGTAAATGTTTGAGGGTGTTTTCTCATTTTTTCTGGAGGCTCGCACGCTCTATGAAATAACAGAGGCACCACAAGCGAGCTTGCTGAGGGGACGTAAGGAATATCTCACATTGCACAAGCTAAGTACATGAAACATGGACATGAAACAAAGGGAAGGATATAAGCCACAATAGAAGGAAGGATTGTTGAAGGGGCTAGAGAGGGTTGTCATGGACTATGCATATGCCTTAACTAGACGAGTTGTAGTTGCACTAACTCATGAGTACAACTATGTTGATGTTTACATGGTGAATTTTTGCTAGAGGATAGGTCCAATATTGGACAAAGGTATTGGCCATTTGAGGACTATTGGAGGGAAACCTGAAAGTGCTTAAGTGTGAGCCTGAAGTGCAATGGAGGGAAGGACTCTTGGCTGCTAGGAGAGGCAATTGTTGGAGCTCAAGATTTTTCTAGCCAAAGGAGTAAAGTGTTGACAAGATATGTTCATCACTGGAGTAGCAACATTTGATGGTGATATGTGGTAACCCTACTGCACTATGTTAGTCTTTATTGGAGCAACATAGGAAGAATATAGTGGGAAGACAAGTCCCAAAAGTGTTGTAACACCTCCCGTTTAAGATTTTTTTTTTTTTTCTTGAGTTCAATCGTTACTTGATAGTCTCTTCTCCATAACCTCTATATTTAAATTCATGTGCGTATAGACGTACTACTGAACCTTTTGAATAATGAGTTCTGGAATCTAACTTCAGATCACTCTTGCTAGAGTTCCTTTAAACTTCTAATAGTTCTATTCAATTAAAACATTGGTCCTTTCCCCTGTATGTTCCTCAACACCCCCCACCTAACACATATAAAATCTGGGGATTTATATATATATATATATATATAACACCTATATGTATATATATATATATATAGATAACATATGTATCGAAGGGCGTTTACCAACCGTATCTTCTGAGTCCTTATGACCTCAAATATATATAGGTAATAACCTCGTATTAAGATAATTGACCCATGTATAATTATCACCTATATCTATACCACCGATAAAATATTTATATATATATATATATATATATAACTCATACTTTTCACCATATATTGGTATAGATATCTCCTCTTTAATACATAGATTGGATATGCCTCTATATCTGTCTATATGTCATATATATATGATACGTATGTGCGATTGTAATAACTTTTGATCAACTTATATTTACAACATTCTTTGTTAATACCTTTGACCACAACACGCCATTTATCAACACACGGACATTATGTGCCATAAAGACATATAATACAAGTAATGGTGTATGTACTTGAAGACATAACGTGAAGTCACACCTATATGATGGCTTATTAACTTTATATATGGGTGTATCATATTCTCATTGGTATTATTATGGATCTCTTACGGCGGTGACACGCCATCTCTACATCATTTGAGAATAGGATTTCATTCGCACCTCACGTGTAAAAGATATAACATACCTATTTCCCGATTTCTCGTGGAAACGCCGTGTGTGTATACGATACATGGAACTATTCTTGTCGCTCGAGCTTCGGTCATAATTTTATTATGCAGCGTTGATCGAGCCAACTTTAAAGATGGGGATTGTGTGTGCCACGTTGGAACGGAGAAGAAATGGCTGAAATCTTGATTTGGCTCCCCAAGAAACCACGCCATTTCCTATCCCTAACCATACCACTTGCGGCCATTGCTTTACCCTTCCACCCGTTGGATAGTTCATAACGATTTGTGCTATTATTATAGTTTGTATTCGTATGAATGTTTTTCGCCGGCGATAACGCTGCCAACTATGCGTTTTAGCGTTCATTGATTCTGACTGTAAATCATCATTATTTTGAGGTGAGCCGCAACTTCAGCAACTTAGCGTGATGATCGATTAAGTCTGTGGTTGCGTGTGGTTTTTTTTGTTGACATGTGTTGGTTTGTAGACAGGGACACTGTTTTTCTGCAACGACTGATGCGCCCGGCGCTGGCGGTTCCAGATCCATGTACTGCAAATAGGTTACGTGTAATCGTTTCGGTTTGCATTCCCACCAGGCCCAGTACCAGGCGAGCCAAACCCTAGTCTCCAGTACCGTGTTGTAACTCCTCTCCCACATCGAGTACCACTGAATCGACGTCGCGGGTTTGCGTTCCCAGTTGGCTTAGGAATTATCGATCCCCGTCTGGGACAGTGGGTTTAGGGTTTCTACTGCCCGTCCAGTCTACCTCTATAAGTATTTACCTGTTACCATTCGTTTGATGTCATAGTGTTAATCCTAAATCTGTTGCGGATTATTTGTGCAGAACACGGTGATATCGCTCTGGGTAAAATCCACTGCAGAGGTTTTCTTTCTGTTGAAACGCTGAGTCCTGAATCACGTTTCCTCCCACGTCCTGAAGCCGGATACATAGGTTTCTATACGCCTGGGCATAGCAGCCTCACCATGGCTGTAGTGCGGCTGGTTGTTCGTTTTTTTTTTCTGGTTGATCAAATCGATCTCGGAGTGGATAGAGAACCCTATTCTCAGTGACCCACTATATTTTTTTTTTTTTATCGGTATGCAGAGATGTTCTCCTAAAATTTAATTGTATTGACTTCCGGTATATGATATTGGTTAAATCAATCCTCACAGCTAAGATAGATGTAATGGAGATGTGTATATGTTTCTTTTTCTAACCTAATGCAGGTGCGGCTATGATCGACGCCTACTGGCCTATTTCCTACGACTTACGTCGATTTACTCCACTGGAGATGGCGGTTTTAAACAGCGAGCAGGGCCAAGGGAAAAGCCGAGCTTCATTTTCGGTAACTTTCTCCTTTTTAATGGTTTCGCCCCTGTATATCCGTGGTCTTGAATCTCTGTGTATTTTTATTTTTATTTTTGAAGATATACGCCGGCTGCATCGACGTGGTATTTCATATAATACCCTCTGTCGACTAACCTCCTTCCACCGCGGCGTAAACTTTCAGAATACCCTACAGGCATATTGGCCACTACTTTCTACGCGTTCATTCCTAGTTTCACTGTGGCGTGCAGTACCTATGCATTGTTTCACAATATTTTTATTGATGTATATATCATTGTTTACAATATGAATAGTCCTATGACCGACGACTGGAATCCGATGTGAGCAGAGGTCGTCGAGAGGCGCATATATCGTTGAAAGTTACATATTCAACAACTCTCGTTGTTTTTTTTTTTTTTTCAATCTGTTCATTGCAAATATCTCGTATGTTGTGGATTATTAGGTCTGTACAATCTGAAGGTATTCATATGAGCCGATCCGACGCACAGAACACTAGATGTCATTATATGGTGATTAGGTTTGCCCCTTTTATATTTCGCATACATATTTGGGTTCTATATATTTCCTTACCTATTACTCTATTTTCTTTTATATCATTGGTTCAAGGGTACTAAATAGTAGCGCGCGTCGTGGAATAAATGTTGTGGGATGCCAATATATATATAGGTGGTTCGAACTTTAGCTCACAACCTCTATAATTTGTTTTGAATATACATATGTATAAATATTCAATATTCATCGAGTCGTGTATCTAAATTGCAAGTTAAATCTTTAACTATGAGGCTTAGTTCAAGAATTAAAGGTAGATTTCCAATATAATATAAACTATAAGTGCTATGAATGAGATAAACCTTTACATAGAATAGAATTTTTTTTTTTTTTTTTTTGAACATAACATACATACATACATAGAATGGTATATACATAGAATAGAGTTTCTTTTTAAGGTCTACATGCAAAATCTAATATTCTTGCTTTGTTGCTATAATATATAACTTCATATCTGCTAATATTGCTTTCCATCTTACGTAGGAGCATAAAATTTCACCATTGTAATTATATACTAATATTGGTTTCCATCTTACGTAGGAGCATCAAATTTCACCATTGTAATTATATAGAGAACAAGTTAATATTCAATTTTTCTATGGAGACTAAGTACCTTCCGATTTAAACCATATTTGGTTTAGAGTTTCTGGAGGTTTCTACTCCATGGATAACGGTCTACAACTACACAAAATCTGAAAGGTAAAGGCCTGAAGATAGATTTTGTTAAATGTAGTACTAATACCATCATACAATTCCATAAAATTTTATATGTAGCTAATTCATACCATAACAACTCAAAATAACAAGCATTTCAGAACATACCACAATCTGCAAATGACCAACCTCCCAACCTTAGAATCCTCTTTGTCTCCCAGGATTCACCCCCGAGCTGAGATCACCTCCTAGGACAGATCAACCCCTGATCTGCCTAGGAGCAGCTTATTTAAGCTCATATTTCCCCAAAGCATGTTTCTAATTCTGCGTCCAGAATAGCAGGATGCTTTCTTTCCTGTTTAGCCTAGGCTTCCCATTTTTGGGACTCTTTAAAGCTGCTTTAAGCTTTTCCTTAGCTTTTCCAGCTTTTTCTCACCTCTTCCCAACTACTCCTCTTCACTGGGGAAATTTAGATTCCTCCTCAATCTAAATTAATTTCTTTCAAGGATTTTTGAAATATTTTGGGGATTTGTTGCCTTATCCATCCTCATGAATTTGGCAAGTGATCTCTAATTCTCATCTTGGTCAAAATGCACCATTATTTTATTTATTTCCTCAAATAAATTATGCAATTACATTCACATCACACTTATCCCTTGGGGTCCACCCCATTAGGATTCAAGTTCACATGTCTAACTTTAAAAATTCAACACACAAATTGGGGGTGTTACAAGTGTTGAGGAGAAAAAATAGGAAAAATACCTTATTTGTTGATGATATATGGAGTTATGATCAGCTAGAGGGAAGATTACGGAGACCAATTTCAGTGGCCTAAAGGAGTTGGTGCTTTGATAGAGGCAACTGTTACTGGTTAAGATCGAAGGAGTCACGTGTGTACAAGATATGACAAAGAAGTTGGGATCATCCACTACTTCATATAGAGTGTCAGATTATCTTGTATTTTTTATTCTTTTGCTTTTAGATATGTGAGGGCCATTATCCCCTCCACTGGAGCCCTAGAGTGTTGTATTATTTAGTTGGATTAATATAACAAAGATTGGCTTATTCTACAATATTTTGTAAAAAGTTGTGTATTTTGTGCACTAGTATATTTACTTTTGTTTATATTCCACTATGGAAAGTATTTTCATTATTATTCTTGGTATTCAGTTGGATTAATATAAATGAGATTGGGTTATTAGTAATATTGTGTACAAAGTAGTGTATTTTATGCACTATTAATTTTAATTTTGTTCATATTTCCAGTATCCAAAGCAGTTTCATTATGATTCTTGGTTTGGTAGCATCAATGATCTATGATTCTATCTTAGACGCCAAAATTATGGAAAAACAACAGTTTAAACGTCACAAATTATCATAATTGTTTTTTGAGAAACTCCAAAAAGTAGGAGTTAAAGACAAATATTTAGAATAATAAAAATAAAAAATTCTACATATATGTTAAAATAAAATAACTTCAAATTAAATTGATAAAGATCAAAAATTGTTGTTATTGTTGCCTTTCTTGTTAATGTAAACTTGAATTTGAGCTGGAGTTTTATGAGATCCTATGGTATTCATGTGGAATATAGTCTATTTAAAGAAGAAAATTAAACCAACCTCTATCCATATTAAAGATTAACTCTGGACGAGAGGAATTAAATCTCTTTTCACTCTAAAAGAGGTTTGCATCTCAAGAACTTGAGGATCCTTATACACAGTTTTTTTTGCCCTTTGTGGTTTAATAAATTTACAATTTTCTTTAAATAATATTTTTAAAATAATATAAATTATTCTTAAATTATTTTTCTATTTTCATTATGTTAAAAAAAATAATGGAGAATGGTTATTCCAATTATTATGTTATTATTTGATTATTTGAATTTTTTTAACTTGTTGAGCCTAGAGGCTCAATCTATAGCACACTATGACATAGATGTGTAAATATGTTTAAACAAAAAAGGTGGGGAAGATAACATTAAAAATGAAAAGTGTGGAGAATAAAGCAATCACTCTACCCAACAACCATCCAAGATAGTTAATGAAAAGTAAATATCGTGGAGAAGAAAACAACCATTCTCCCAAACAACCATCCAAGATAGTTAATTAAAAACAAATAGTGTCAAGAACAAAATAACCACTCTACCCAACAACTCTCAAGATAAATCCATTTCACATCATTATATATATATATATATACATATATATATAGATATATATATATATATATATATATATATATATATATATATATATATATATATATATATATATATATATATATATATATATCTATATATATTCTTTAAAAAATATATAATTTGAAATTTGAAAAGTAACAATGATCTTGTTATTTGATGAAAATATTATTCATATAAGTATATGCAATCAAGAGATTTGATCTCTTCCAACACTTGTAGATTTAGAGTAAATATGAATCTAATTTGGTTACTTTCTCTCATACCAAGAATCAACATATTGTCTTTTATTTTTTACATTACATTATACTATTTATTTTATTTTATTTTATTTATTTTTTATTTTTTATGTAATTTGACTTAACCAAAATTTTAAACATTACATTACATTACAAATATATTTATGTAAAGCTCTTTTTGCTCTAAAAGAGGGTTCTGTCTCAAGATATTTAAACTGTCTCATTGCTTGGTAGCTCCGAAGTCAAGATGGATCTAGTTTCCACTAAATTTTCCAAGCTATATTCCAGATGAATATCATGGGTTCTCTAGGCTATGGTTCATTTTTTCATAAGGTTAGTTTTGCTTTGTTATTTTTAATTTTATTTTATTATGATTGAGTTAACATGTTTACATTATATTAATATTTTTATTTAATTTCAATTTAATTTAATTTTTATTTACACATAGATCCATCTACCAAGCTCCTAGAATATTCAAACAACTAGGCTTCTAGAAGTTACCTTTTCATGTTTACTTTATTTTTACGGGGGTGTGCATAAAAGAGCAACGATCACCATGGCTAATAGAAGAAGTATCACAGAATGGAAGGAAAATGGTCACAAAAAGCGTACAGGTAATATTTTAAAGGTTATAAAGAGAATTTCTCAAGTTTCCAAGTCTTTCTTTAGGAACATTAATATTTTTGACCTCTAAGTGAGCATGATATGGATGGTGATAGACCCATAATAACACTAAAATTTCATGGTGACAAGATAAACTGTAACATGTTGGTCTTTGAGATAAGGTATTGGCTCTGATACCAATTGTTGGAAATACTAAGAGGGGGGTGAATAAATATTTATTTACAATTGTTATATTTACCAGATATATCATTTATATTTATAACACAAAATGAAAAATAAGAATAATACTTTTACTTTAAATATAATAAATAAAATTACAATATATATGTGTATGGCTACAACCTAGATGATGACACCAGAATTAATCTTGGCTCTACTACAAGTTTTAGCACCGGCTTATGCTTTCCAAGGCGCCAACCTTGTCCCTTTGAGGCAAAAACCCTACAGAGCAACCACTCTATCTGTGGTAAATGATCCAACCTAGTTTCTTCATGACTCCTACCATCTAGGGCTCCAAACATATCTTTAAACACACAAACCTTGTCTCTATGTGGCTCTAACCCATAGGGCTCCAACCTTAAGCTTTAATTCTTCAATATAAGTTTATGTTCCTGAAGGATCCCAATATGTTTTATCTTAAATTTAATTTTTAAAGTATTATAAAATAAACTCAAAATATTTTAAAATTAAAATAGAATATTTTGAATTTCAAATGAGTTATGGTTTTTGGGAAACCATAATCCATGGTATTGTAACAAAGCATATTTATAGGTTAATAATGTCCATGGTAAAATGGGTTGAATATGCAAGATCATAAATTTTGATATATTCTAAGTTTATGGTAAATATTATTTTTGTATGTGCTTATATATTAAATTTAAATATGCTTAGGAAACCATTATTTTACCCTACTACATCTTCCCATGTGATTTCTCTTATAAATTAAATTAAAATAAATGTTATAAAATTAAATTAAAAGAAAATATTTAAATTATGTGGCATATGATCCTTATTACATTATATTTAACACCTAGACCTCTTCCCCATTCTAACTTGTAGAATGCCTCTCGACACAAAGAAATTACATTAGACATCACTATATCTATATATATATATATATATATATATAGCGACACTTACCATTTTTTTCCATTAAGCAGAAACAAGGTGGAGTCCCATAGCAATAACCAAATGAGTATCATCTATGAATTCTCTATATATCTATTCCATCCTCTATCCATCAGTGGGAGACTTAATCATTCAAATATATAGGTGTTACACAACATTTTGTCATTGTCCCTGCAACCCCCATCTCGCCCATTGGAGGGTCATTTCTATGTTCAATAAACAGTGTCATGCCTTGAAAATAACATCACTGAGTCCCTTTACATGACAATAATTTTCCCTTTGTTGACAATTCCCTGAGCAGACACTCAAAAACCCTTCTTTTTGTCTTGGCGTGGGTAATCAGTTATGACCTCGCACTGAAGAGGAAGATTAACATTGGGCCCCATGCCAGTTGGTGATCTGTTCCAATTTTCCACCCACGCCAAGATGTTTATGGAATTTTCTTTTAAAATAGAGGTAGAGATTCCACTCCAACCACCTCGAGGATGAGTCATTGGGAGTGGTTGAACTAATAAACCGCAAACTACCTCATTTAGTTTTATGGTTTCCACCTCTTATGGGAACTCCCTAAAGGATAGGCCTCCCTCCCACCTTTGTAGGGATCCTAACCTCCTCCTTTTCCTCTATAGAAGAAGCTATCTCTCTTAGAACTAGCTAGCTGAACTTGGAAAATTAGACATACTGTAGCTAAATTACTCGAGAAAATAGAATAAGAAGGAATTACGTTGAGAAATCTTCAGTCCATAACTCTAAGAGAGCTTGAGTCCATGCCTTCATCCCGTCCAAATTTTGGGAGGAGCATCTGAGACACGCTTTGCCTGAATCCAGTTGGAGAAGACTACGACGTCAAAGCATTCGTTGTAACTCTTCCTTATATTCATTTATATACATGATTACTATTTGGTTCCATTGTTGTGTTATGATGTTTGTTTAATTAAATATTTTTATCCCTCTTTGACGGGCTAATAGTTATGAATGAAATGTTGTTATCTTGTGTTTTGTTCTTGTTTCTTGTTCTATGTGAAGGTATCCAAGCATAATGGCAGAAGGATTGTGACTTACCGAGGGAGGAGCGAGAGGATACCACTATTATAGAAACAATGAAAGCATTCAATTCTGGGTAGGTCAATATCCTATGTCCCTTATTCATTCAATAATTAGGAAGCACCACTTTAGGATGTCCCTTTGTTTCTAGACCCACTCTAGGGCTAGAGGGATCATGTCTTTCAACAAAGAGGATTTACCTGCATAACAAATTGGCAACTCCAGTAGGGATCAGTGCGAGCTTGTCGTTTCATTTCTTTGGGTCAGTTTCAATTATTGATTTAGTTGTCTATCTTTTCTAGTTTTCTTGCTTAGTTTTCATCCTCTGTTCAGCTCCAGAGTGTCAAAATTGACCTCTGCTCATTAGGTTCTGGTTTTTCCTCTGTTTCCCTTAGTTATTAGGATTGGCGTGCTTTTCCTTTAAACATTCGCGCTGATTGGCATAGGTTGCTCTTTTTGCAGCTGTGCCAACCTCTATATGGCACAAATTATAACCTTAGAGTCATGCCAACCCTTGTAGGAATTGGCTTGACCAAATTAATGTGTCTTTTGGTCCATTGTGCTTGATTCTGGGTTATTTTTTATATGTAATTGTGCCTTTGGGATTGTTTTTATTACTGTCGACTTTCTTTTCTGAGTCGTTTGTCCATCTTCTTATCAGTGTAAGTTGAGGCCTTAGGTTTCTAGGTGTCCTAGCGCACAGAGCCTTCTGTTCAAAAACCAAGTCAGTGTGATTATTGTGAGTCTCATTGATGGATTGATTGCACTTAGTTTTCTTGATCTTATTGAGTGATATCTTTGGTTACAGATTCCTTTTCATTTTCTCGATTGGTTCTTCGCCTTGTTTCTGTAAGCATAGATTACATTGCTTTTTTTGATCATTTTGAAAAATATTTCTTGGTTTGAAAGATTGCGACATTAGTTTGTGTTCTTTCTTGTGTTGGTTTCACATTTTATTGCGTCATTCAATTTCAATTCCTACACAACACTTAAGCTAGTGTTTGTTTTTGTTTTTCATGTAATTAGTGCATCATGTAACTGTGATACACTGAACACAACATTCAGGGATAATACCTGCACGTACATCAAGTCCTTGGTCATTTGTATTTCATTTGATTACCAAGGTGTATATGGCAGTTCACGAAATCCTGGTATGCCCTCTTGCTTAGTTTTCCAGAGTAGTCATTTTGATCTTTTCATGACTCTTGAAAAAGACAAGATATTGTCAAGAACTTTTCCTTTCACGCTCTCTTCAATTGAAAGTGACTACAATCATATTTGGCCTGTTTCTCGACTCTTAAAAAATGAAAAAAAATATCATTTCAGTGTCATAAAATTAATCACCTACGATCACACGACCATTAAAGTTTTATTAGTTGGCCTATTAAGTTTTGAGTTGGAGTTTTATGAGATCCTATAAGAATTTGTGTGGAATATAGTCTATTTAAAGAAGAAAATTAAACAAACCTAGATCCATCTTAACTATTAACTCTGGACGAGAGGGATCAAATCTCTTTTCACTCTAAAAGTGGTTTGAATCTCAAGAGATTCAAGATCCTTATACTCAGTTTCTTTCTGTGCCTTTTGTGGTTTAATAAATTTACAATTTCCTTTAAATAATAATTTTAAAATAATATAAATAGTTCTTAAATTATTTTTCTTTTTGCATTATGTTAAAAAAAATAATGGAGAATGGTTATTCCAATTATTATGTTATTATTTGTTTATTTGAATTATTTTAACTTGTTGAGCCTAGAGGCTCAATCTATAGCACACTATGAGATAGATGTGTAAATATGTTTAAACAAATAAGGTGGTGAAGATAACATTAAAAACAAAAATTTTGGAGAATAAAAAAGCCACTCTACCCAACAACCGTCCAAGATAGTTAATTAAAAGTAAATATCGTGGAGAAGAAAACAACCACTCTGCGAAACAACCATCCAACATAGTTAATTAAAAACAAATAGTGTCGAGAACAAAATAACCACTCTACCCAGCAACTATCAAGATAAAGACATTTCACATCACTATATATATATATTCTTTAAAAAATATGTAATTTGAAATTTTAAAACTAACAATGATCTTGTTATTCGATTACAATATTATTCATATAATTATATGCAATGAAGAGATTTGATCTCTTCCAACACTTGTAGATTTAGAGTAAATATGAATCTAAGTTGGTTTACTTTCTCTCATACCAAGAATCAACATACAGTTTTTTATTTTTTACATTACATTATACTATTCTTTTTATTTTTTATTTTTTATGTAATTTGACTTAGTCAAAATGTTAAACATTACATTACATTACAAATAGATTTATGTAAATTTGTTTTTGCTCTAAAAGAGGTTTGTGCCTCAAGATATTTAATCCATATCATTTATTGGTAGCTCTGAAGTCAAGATGGATCTAGTTTCCACTAAATTTTCCGAGTTATATTCCACATAAATATCATGGGTTCCTAATCCCATGGTTCATTTCTTTATAAGGTTAGTTTTGTTTTTTTATTTTTAATTTAATTTTATTATGATTGAGTTAACATGTTTACATTACATTAATATTTGTTTTCAATTTCAATTTCAATTTAATTTTTATTTACACATAGATCCATCTACCAAGCACCTAGAATATTCAAACAACTAGGCTTCTAGAAGTTACCTTTTCGTGTTTACTTTATTTTTACGGGGATGTGCAGAATAGAGCTGCGATCACCGTGGCTAATAGAAGAAGTATCACGGCATGGGAAGAAAATGGTCACAAAAAGCGTATATGTAATATTTTAAAGGTTATAAAGAGAATTTCTCGAGTTTCCAAGACTTGGTTAAGGAAAATTAATATTTTTGACCTCTAAGGGAGCATGATATGGATGGTGATAGACCCATAATAATACTAAATTTTTAGGGTGACAAAATGAACTGTAACATGTTGGTCTTTGAGAGAAGTTATTGACTTTGATACCAATTGTTGTAAATACTAAGAGGGGGGTGAATCAATATTTCTTTACAATTGTTATATTTACAAGATATATCATCTATATTTATAACACAAAATGAACAATAAGAATAAATACTTTTATTAATCTCAAAAATCAATTACAATATATGTGTACGGATATAACCCTAGACGACAACACCAAAATTCAATCTTTGAGGCTCCTACTAGTATTTTTCCAAGCACCGACTTGGACTTTCCAAGTCTCCAACCTTGTCCCTTTGAGGCAAAAAACTCCAGGGCTCCAACCCTATCTCTCGTAAATTATCCAACATAGTTTATTCATGATGCCTACCGTCTAGGTCTCCAACCATATCTTTAAACGCACCAACCTTGTCTCTATGTGGCTCTAACCTCTAGGGCTCCAACCTTAAGCTTTGATTCGTCAAGATAAGTTTATGTTCCTAAAGGATCCCAATATGTTTTATCTTAAATTTAATTTTAAAAATATTATAAAATAAAATCAAAATATTTTAAAATAAAAAAAAAAATTATTTTGCATTTCAAACGAGTTATGGTTTTTGGGAAACCATAATCCATGGTATTGTAACAAGGCCTATTTATATGTTAATAATGTAAATGGTAAAATGGGTTGAATATCCATGATCATGAATTTTGATATATTCGAAGTTTATGGTAAATATTATTTTTTTATGTGCTTATTTATTAGATTTAAATATGCTTAGGAAACCATTATTTGACCCTACTACATCTTCCCATATGATTTTTCTTATAAATTAAAAGAAAAAAATGTTATAAAATTAAATTAAAATAAAATATTTAAAATATGTGACAAATGATTCTTATTACCTTATATTTAACACCTACACCTCTTCCCTTTCTAAGTTGTAGAATGCCTCTTGGCCTAAAGAGATTACATTAGACATCACAATATATATATATATATATATATATATATATATATATATATATATATATATATATATATATATATATATATATATATATATATAGTTATAGTTATAGTTTACTATTTTTTCCTTAAGGCAAGTAAGAAACAACTTGAGTCCCATAGCACAACCAACATTCATCAATTGTTTATAAGGCCCATTCATCCTCTGTGACCTGGCATCGTTGGGAGACTAAATCATTCAAATATATGGGTGTTACACAACATTTTTTCATTATCCCCGCAACCTTATCTTCAACATTGAGGGTCATATTCATGTTTCAAAAGTTGTTTCATGCCTTGCAGAGACTCAAAAACCCTTGATTTTTCCTTGGCTTGGGTAATCAGTTATGCCCTCTCACTGAAGAGGAAGATTAACATTGGGCCCTATGCCAGCTGGCTCTCTGTCCCATTTTTCCACCCACGCCAAGTTGTTTATGGAATGTTTTTAAAAAATAGAGGTGGATATTCCACTGCAACCACCTCGAGGATTAGTCATTGGAAGTGGTTGAACTGATAAACCACAGACTACCTCCTTAGGTTTATGGTTTCGACCTCCTATGGGAACTCCCTAAAGGATAGGCC
This sequence comes from Pinus albicaulis, assembly GCA_034641835.2. Lineage (NCBI taxonomy): Eukaryota > Viridiplantae > Streptophyta > Pinopsida > Pinales > Pinaceae > Pinus > Pinus albicaulis. The sequence continues at coordinate 36,499 of JAXQQM020066515.1, read as the reverse complement.
TCCCTCCCACCTTTGTAGGGATCCTAGCCTCCTCCTTTTCCTCTATAACAAAAGCTATCTCTCTTAGAACCAGCTAGCTGAACTTGGAAAATTAGACATACTATAGCTAAATTACTCGAGAAGATAGAATAAGAAGGAATTACGTTGAGGAAGCTTGAGTCCATAACTATAAGAGAGCTTGAGCCCATGCCTTCATCCTATCTGAATTCCATGGCAAGCATCTGAGATCCACTTTTCCTGAACCCAGTTGGAGGAGACTGCGATGTCAAAGCATTCATTGTAACTCTTCCTTCTATTCATTTATATACATGATTACTGTTTGGTTCCACTGTTGTGTTATGATGTTTGTTTAATGCAATATGTTTAGCCCTATTTAACGGGCTAATAGTTATGAATGAAATGTTGTTATCTTGTGTTTTGTTCTTGTTTCTTGTTCTACATGCAGGTATCCAAGCATAATGGCAGAAGGATTGTGACTTGCCGAGGCAGGAGCGAGAGGCTACCACTATTACAGCAAAAATGACAGCATTGGATTCCAAGTAGGTCAATATACTATGTCCCTTGTTCATTCAGTACTTAGGAAGTAACACTTTAGCATGTCCCTTTGTTTCTAGACCCACTCTAGGGCTAGAGGGATCATCTCTATTCACAGAGAGGATTTACCTGCATAACAAATTGGCGACTCCACTAGGGATCAGTGCAAGTTTGTCGTTTCATTCTTTTGGGTAATTTTCAACTATTGAATTAGTTGTCTGTCTTTTCTGGTTTTCTTTCTTATTTTTCATCCTCTCTTCAGCTCCAGATTGTCAAAATTGACCTATGCTGATTAGGTTTTGGTTTTTCCTCTTTTTCCCATATTTATCTCGCTTGGCGCACTTTTCCTCTGAATAGTGACACTGATTGGCGTAGGTTGCTCTTTTTGCAGTCACGCCAACCCCCGTATGGCTCAAATTACAATATTTAAGGAGAATAAGAACTATTTAGAGGTATTTTGTGTGGGTTTGACAAGGCCTAGGAGTAGTAGAGGAAATTTGAGTTGAATTTTTCACCGTTAGGTAAATGTCAGAGGGTGTTTTCTCATTTTTTTTCTGGAGGCTCGCATGCTCTATGAAAAATAGAGGCACCACAAGCGAGCTTGGCCGAGGGAGGTATGAAGAACATTCACATTGCACAAGCTAAGTACATGAAACATAGATGCTCCAAAGGGGAAGGATATAAGCCACAATAGAAGGAAGGATTGTTGAAGGGGGTTGTGGGTAGGAGGGCTGGCCATGACGGTGCAGGTTCTCTGAATCTGATCAGTTGTATGGTACTAACTCAAAGAGTACAAATCATATGATGTTACATAAGAATTTTTATATGATAGGCCCAACAATTGCAGGTATTGGCCATTTGAGGACTATTGGAGGGAAACCTGAAAGTGCTTAAGTGTGAGCCTGAAGTGCAATGGATGGAAGGACTCTTGGCTGCTAGGAGAGGCAATTGTTGGAGCTCAAGATTTTTCTAGCCAAAGGAGTAAAGTGTTGACAAGATATGTTCATCACTGGAGTAGCAACATTTTATGGTGATATGTGGTAACCCTACTGCACTATGTTAGTCTTTATTGGAGCAACATAGGAAGAATATAGTGGGAAGACAAGTCCCAAAAGTGTTGAGGAGAAAAAATAGGAAAAATACCTTATTTGTTGATGATATCTGGAGTTATGATCAGCTAGAGGGAAGATTACGGAGACCAATTTCAGTGGCCTAAAGGAGTTGGTGCTTTGATAGAGGCAACTGTTACTGGTTAAGATCGAAGGAGTCACGTGTGTACAAGATATGACAAAGAAGTTGGGATCATCCACTACTTCAGCTAGAGTGTCAGATTATCTTGTATTTTGTATTCTTTTGCTTTTAGATATGTGAGGGCCATTATCCCTTACACTGGAGCCCTAGAGTGTTGTATTATTTAGTTGGATTAATATAACAAATATTGGCTTATTCTACAATATTTTGTAAAAAGTTGTGTATTTTGTGCACTAGTATATTTACTTTTGTTTATATTCCACTATGGAAAGTATTTTCATTATTATTCTTGGTATTCAGTTGGATTAATATAAATGAGATTGGGTTATTAGTAATATTGTGTACAAAGTAGTGTATTTTATGCACTATTAATTTTAATTTTGTTCATATTTCCAGTATCCAAAGCAGTTTCATTATGATTCTTGGTTTGGTAGCATCAGTGATCTATGATTCTATCTTAGACGCCAAAATTCTGGAAAAACAACAGTTTAAACATCACAAATTATCATAATTGTTTTTTGAGAAACTCCAAAAAGTAGGAGTTAAAGACAAATATTTAGAATAATAAAAATAAAAAATTCTACATATATGTTAAAATAAAATAACTTCAAATTAAATTGATAAAGATCAAAAATTGTTGTTATTGTTGGCTTTCTTGTTAATGTAAACTTGAATTTGAGCTGGAGTTTTATGAGATCCTATGGTATTCATGTGGAATATAGTCTATTTAAAGAAGAAAATTAAACCAACCTCTATCCATCTTAAATATTAACTCTAGACGAGAGGAATTAAATCTCTTTTCACTCTAAAAGAGGTTTGCATCTCAAGAACTTGAGGATCCTTATACACAGTTTTTTTTTGCCCTTTGTGGTTTAATAAATTTACAATTTCCTTTAAATAATAATTTTAAAATAATATAAATAATTCTTAAATTATTTTTATATTTTCATTATGTTAAAAAAAATAATGGAGAATGGTTATTCCAATTATTATGTTATTATTTGTTTATTTGAATTTTTTTAACTTGTTGAGCCTAGAGGCTCAATCTATAGCACACTATGACATAGATGTGTAAATATGTTTAAACAAAAAAGGTGGGGAAGATAACATTAAAAATGAAAAGTGTGGAGAATAAAGCAATCACTCTACCCAACAACCGTCCAAGATAGTTAATGAAAAGTAAATATCGTGGAGAAGAAAACAACCACTCTCCCAAACAACCATCCAAGATAGTTAATTAAAAACAAATAATGTCAAGAACAAAATAACCACTCTACCCAACAACTATAAAGATAAATCCATTTCACATCATTATATATATATATATATATATATATATATATATATATATATTCTTTAAAAAATATATAATTTGAAATTTGAAAAGTAACAATGATCTTGTTATTTGATGAAAATATTATTCATATAAGTATATGCAATCAAGAGATTTGATCTCTTCCAACACTTGTAGATTTAGAGTAAATATGAATCTAATTTGGTTTACTTTCTCTCATACCAAGAATCAACATATTGTTTTTTATTTTTTACATTACATTATACTATTTATTTTATTTTATTTTATTTATTTTTTATTTTTTATGTAATTTGACTTAACCAAAATGTTAAACATTACATTACATTACAAATAGATTTATGTAAAGCTCTTTTTGCTCTAAAATAGGGTTGTGTCTCAGGATATTTAAACCGTCTCCTTGCTTGGTAGCTCGGAAGTCAAGATGGATCTAGTTTCCACTAAATTTTCCAAGTTATATTCCAGATGAATATCATGGGTTCTCTAGGCCATGGTTCATTTTTTTATAAGGTTAGTTTTGCTTTGTTATTTTTACTTCTATTTTATTATGATTGAGTTAACATGTTTACATTATAATAATATTTTTATTTAATTTCAATTTAATTTAATTTTTATTTACACATAGATCCATCTACCAAGCTCCTAGAATATTCAAACAACTAGGCTTCTAGAAGTTACCTTTTCGTGTTTACTTTATTTTTACGGGGGTGTGCATAAAAGAGCAACGATAACCATGGCTAATAGAATAACTATCACGGCATGGGAGGAAAATGGTCACAAAAAGCGTATAGGTAATATTTTAAAGGTTATAAAGAGAATTTTTCGAGTTTCCAAGTCTTGCTTTAGGAACATTAATATTTTTGACCTCTAAGTGAGCATGATATGGATGGTGATAGACCCATAATAACACTAAAATTTCATGGTGACAAAATAAACTGTAACATGTTGGTCTTTGAGATAAGGTATTGGCTCTGATACCAATTGTTGGAAATACTAAGAGGGGGGTGAATCAATATTTATTTACAATTGTTATATTTACCAGATATATCATTTATATTTATAACACAAAATGAAAAATAAGAATAAATACTTTTACTAATCTCAATAAATAAATTACAATATATGTGTATGGCTACAACCCTAGATGATGACACCAAAATTCAATCTTGAGGCTCCTCCTTCCTACTAGTATTTTTCCAATTGCCAAGCACCAACTCGTACTTAATGAGGCTCCAACCTTGTCCCTTTGAGGCAGAAACCTCTAGGGCTCCAACCCTATCTCTGGTAAATGATCCAACCTAGTTTCTTCATGACTCCTACCATCTAGGGGCTCCAAACATATCTTTAAACACACAAACCTTGTCTCTATGTGGCTCTAACCCATAGGGCTCCAACCTTAAGCTTTAATTCTTAAATATAATTTTATGTTCCTGAAGGATCCCAATATGTTTTATCTTAAATTTAATTTTTAAAGTATTATAAAATAAACTCAAAATATTTTAAAATTAAAATAGAATATTTTGAATTCCAAATGAGTTATGGTTTTTGGGAAACCATAATCCATGGTATTGTAACAAAGCATATTTATAGGTTAATAATGTCCATGGTAAAATGGGTTGAATATCCAAGATCATAAATTTTGATATATTCTAAGTTTATGGTAAATATTATTTTTTTATGTGCTTATATATTAAATTTAAATATGCTTAGGAAACCATTATTTTACCCTACTACATCTTCCCATGTGATTTCTCTTATAAATTAAATTAAAATAAATGTTATAAAATAAAATTAAAATAAAATATTTAAATTATGTGGCATATGATCCTTATTACATTATATTTAACACCTAGACCTCTTCCCCATTCTAACTTGTAGAATGCCTCTCGACAAAAAGAAATTACATTAGACATCACTATATATATATATATATATATATAGTGACACTTACCATTTTTTTCCATTAAGCAGAAACAAGGTGGAGTCCCATAGCAATAACCAAATGAGTCTCATCTATGAATTCTCTATATATCTATTCCATCCTCTATCCATCAGTGGGAGACTAAATCATTCAAATATATATGTGTTACACAACATTTTGTCATTGTCCCTGCAACCCGCATCTCGCCCATTGGAGGGTCATTTCTATGTTCAATAAACAGTGTCATGCCTTAAAAATACCATCACTGAGTCCCTTTACATGACAATAATTTTCCTTTTGTTGACAATTCCTTGAGTAGACACTCAAAAACCCTTCTTTTTGTCTTGGCGTGGGTAATCAGTTATGACCTCGCACTGATGAGGAAGATTAACATTGGGCCCCACGCCAGTTGGTGATCTGTTCCAATTTTCCACCCACGCCAAGATGTTTATGGAATTTTTTTTTAAAATAGAGGCAGAGATTCCACTCCAACCACCTCGAGGATGAGTCATTGGGAGTGGTTGTACTAATAAATCGCAAACTACCTCCTTTAGTTTTATGGTTTCCACCTCTTATGGGAACTCCCTAAAGGATAGGCATCCCTCCCACCTTTGTAGGGATCCTAACCTCCTCCTTTTCCTCTATAAAAGAAGTTATCTATCTTAGAACCAGCTAGCTGAACTTGGAAAATTAGACATACTATAGCTAAATTACTCGAGAAAATAGAATAAGAAGGAATTACGTTGAGAAATCTTCATTCCATAACTCTAAGAGAGCTTGAGTCCATGCCTTCATCCCATCCGAATTTTGGGACGAGCATCTGAGATGCGCTTTGCCTGAATGCAGTTGGAGAAGACTGCGACGTCAAAGCATTCGTTGTAACTCTTCCTTCTATTCATTTGTATACATGATTACGATTTCGTTCCATTGTTGTGTTATGATGTTTGTTTAATGAAATATTTTTAGCCCTCTTTGACGGGCTAATAGTTATGAATGAAATGTTGTTATCTTGTGTTTTGTTCTTGTTTCTTGTTCTATGTGAAGGTATCCAAGCATAATGGCAGAAGGATTGTGACTTACCGAGGGAGGAGCGAGAGGATAACACTATTATAGAAACAATGAAAGCATTCAATTCCAGGTAGGTCGATATCCTATGTCCCTTATTCATTCAATAATTAGGAAGCACCACTTTACGATGTCCCTTTGTTTCTAAACCCACTCTAGGGCTAGAGGGATCATGTCTTTCAGCAGAGAGGATTTACCTGCATAACAAATTGGCAACTCCAGTAGGGATCAGTGCGAGCTTGTCGTTTCATTTTTTTGGGTCAGTTTCAATTATTGATTTAGTTGTCTGTCTATTCTAGTTTTATTGCTTAGTTTTCATCCTCTGTTCAGCTCTAGAGTGTCAAAATTGACCTCTACTCATTAGGTTCTGGTTTTTCCTCTGTTTCCCATAGTTATTAGGATTGGCATGCTTTTCCTCTAAACAGTCGCGCTGATTGGCATAGGTTTCTCTTTTTGCAGCTGTGCCAACCTGTGTATGACGCAAATTACAACCTTAGAGTCATGCCAACCCTTGTAGGAATTGGCTTGACCTAATTAATGTGTTGTTTGGTCCATTGTGTTTGATTCTGGGTTATTTTTTATGTGTAATTGTGCCTTTGGGATTGTTTTTATTACTATCGACTTTCTTTTCTGAGTCGTTTGTCCATCTTCTTATCAGTGTAAGTTGAGGCCTTAGGTTTCTAGGTGTCCTAGCGCACAGAGCCTTCTGTTCAAAAACCAAGTTAGTGTGATTTTTGTGAGTCTCATTGATGGATTGATTGCACTTAGTTTTCTTGATCTTATTGAGTGATATCTTTGGTTACAGATTCCTTTTCATTTTCTCGATTGGTTCTTCGCCTTGTTTCTGTAAGCATAGATTACATTGTTTGTTTTGATCATTTTGAAAAAAAATTCTTGGTTTGAAAGATTGCGACATTAGTTTGTGTGCTTTCTTGTGTTGGTTTCACATTTTATTGCGTCATTCAATTTCAATCCCTACACAACACTTAAGCTAGTGTTTTTTTTGTTTTTCATGTAATTAGTGCATCATGTAACTATGATACACTGAACACAACATTCAGGGATAATACCTACACGTACATCAAGTCCTTGGTCGTTTGTATTTCATTTGATTACCAAGGTGTATATGGCAGTTCACGAAATCCTGGTATGCCCTCTTGCTTAGTTTTCCAGAGTAGTCATTTTGATCTTTTCATGACTCTTGAAAAAGACAAGAGATCGTCGAGAACTTTTCCTTTCACGCTCTCTCGAATTGAAAGCGACTACAGTCATATTTGGCCTGTTTCTCGACTCTTAAAAAAAGAAAAAAAAAATCATTTCAGTGTCATAAAATTAATCACCTACGATCACACGGCCATTAAAGTTTTATTAGTTGGCCTATTGTTTTTCCTTGGTTTTGATCTTGGATTCCTCGATTGGTTCTCTTTTTTCCTTTCCGTTTTGATATATAGTCATGGTGGCAGAACCACCAGTTTCATTATCCTCACTGCCTCCTAGTGGTAGTTATTTTCTAGACGTTTCTTTTGAAACTTGTCAATCGAATAGGTTTGCCGAGTTCTCGCGACCTATTCTCCCATATGTCTTGCCTCTTGCTACTCGATCTCCTCCTGAAGAGCTAGTTGATTTCAGTTGGCCTCCTTATGGTACTTGGTCTGGTTTTAGGGGAGAAGGAGATTTTCCACCTCTTACATCAGGCTTGCAATTTTTTGCTGCTGCTATACCTCCTAGTCCCTGTAGTCTTTTCGAAGATATTACGGTGGAGTCAGACATGGATTCATCTAGTCCTCTTGGTAGTGAAGGAATGCATGTTTCTACAAGAGAATATCAAATTTTTTCGGAAGATGTTCGTCATGTTTCTACTCAGTCATCTCCACCATCGGTGTCACTTCCGCTTGGATATATGTCCTTGAGTGAGATTATGTCTCGTGTGGCCTTCATTGCGCAATCCAATACAGTAACTCCTCCTTAGAGTTTGGTCCTACCTTCGTTAGGACTATCACCTTCAACACCTAGTTCATCGGTTGCTATTACATCTGTTCCAGTTGAACTGATAGTCTGTGTGGCTTCATCCACACTTGTTGTTACCCATTAGTGGCCAGGATCCTTTCACACCCACTCGTCTATTTTTCTCAATCCTACGTGGCTTGTTAATCCCGGCTCAGGTAGCTGACAAACCCATGCCATGGAAATCTCATCTACTTCTACTGCACCTATGGTTTCTACCTATGTGTTTGATGAGCAGATGTTGGATATTCACTGACGTTATGCTCCTTCTACGGAGGCCATGCCTGCTTCTAGTGTTGTTTCCACAACCCCTGTAATTCCTGATGGTCTTATTTTTGAAGAATATCTATTGGTTATTCAGTAGCAGAGTTCTCAGGGTTCCCAGCAACCCCAGGCTCTCGGTAATCCTCTTTTTCAAAACTATGAAGTTATCTGTAACCTTGTTTATTCATATCCACTTCATTACGATGAACATGGTAATCTGGTCTATTTGCCTCCTACTGATCTTTATTAGACTGTTTCTCATTTTACACCTACATTTCTTGTGCAACCCTCTGTGGGAAAACCTTTATCTCAGTGGGGCTCTGCCTTTGGTCCACAGCGACAACCACACAGTCCACAAGGCCAACATTTACAAGGGAAACCTTTGGTCCAACATGGACAACCCTCGAGTCTTTTTGGTCAACCTTTGAATAAACCAAGACTATCTTATACTCCTCAGGGGAAAATATACCAACCACAGGGACAACTTGTTGCACCACAACAGCAGCCAAATGCTCAATATGGCCCAAATTTTGTGCAACCACAACAATCCTACGGTCCTCCTTCGGGTCAACCTAGTTATCATGGATAACCTGGTCCATCACAACCATTGGGTCAACCTTTCTCACAGGACCAACCTTGAGGACAATGTTCTTTAAAGGAAATGAAATTGTGATACAACTTTTATTTTTTCAATGTTGTGATGTAACTAAGAACTTATAAGTTTTGGTTGTCATCATTGATTCTATAAATTAAAAATCTACATCGCTTCCATACAACTAGTTAAAAGAAGTAATTTTTTTTCAAGGAACTTGTATCTTTCATAAATATAATAGAAGGAAATAAAATTGAAAAAATATATTATATACATAAAGTTTAATAGTTTGTAATAAATTTCAAAGAATTCATAACATTCAAAATTTTAATAAAAATAAATCCATTATGTAATTCTAAGTGTCATCACATTACTCCATACATAATTTAGTTAGATTTTTTTTACTATAAAATATATACTATATTAATCCAAATTTTGTTGAATATAGTGTTATTATTAATTCGAAAGTGAAGGGGAGTCCAAAATTTATTTATGTAGAGTAAGTTTCATAAGTGGGACCAACGAACTTTCAAGTTTGATTGGAAATGATAAGTAAGTGCATTTAAAAATTACATATTTTGAAAGATGAAAAATGTCTGAAAAGAGGAAATATGAGGTGCACAAGGAGGAGAGTAATATTGTTAGGGATCAAATAGGTTCACAATAAGCTAAGGTTTTGGCATGAAGTCCTTATAAGTATGGAACATAGAAAAAGTGCAAATCTAGGATTTCACTTATTTTTCAAGTCAACTATCAAGAGACTATAACTTTGTAATGTGTGAATAAAAAAAAAATTGAAAATACTTAAGCATTATTTCCTTACATACAACAAATTTTTTTCCCAAAAAAATAATCGTAATTTTCATGAATACTAAGAAATTACATATTGTAGATTCTTGGTAGCATAGGTCACATATTAAAGGAACTTTCAAAACAAGTTCCCTACCGAGAAGGCTATAAAATGGATTCCATATACATTTATTGTTGATACAAGAATACATATGTGTGCTAGATATATTATCTAATAACTGGAATATGAAAAAGGCTAAATATCATCAAAATCAGGGTCGTTTGGCCCCTCATGCAACTCATCATTGTATGGCATGTGATAGTAATTGTATAAGTTTTGTCCCCATACGATGGTAGAGTGTCAGAAATCTGGTTTTTCTCCATGTAAATATGATGAAAAGAGATACAGTGAAATTGAGTTTTGAAGAGTCAATTTTCCTCAAAGATATTTCATAGTGTGTGCACGAGACAAACCTATGTCTGATTAAACCAATTGATGATAATCTTAGAACCACCAAAAATATAAATGTGTTGGAAACCCTTCTCAATGGAGAAATGAAGGATATGTCTCAGAGTAATGAGCTTAGCATAGTTTTTAGTGCCTTGACCCAAGCCCATCTTAATCTTTAAAATATGATCATCATTGAGGTTTAATATAGCCCCCCCACCGCAACCAATTTTCTGAGTAGATCCATCCAAATATTCCTAGGGTGGAGTATATCAATAAAGTTGGGCACTTTGGTTCTTTGAGGTCATAGAGGATCATCATCCATGAGACTGTTATATATAGAGATGTTTTGTAATGAAGCTAGTTGTCAATTTGGAGCAGATTCATGGAGTATCGATTTTTTTTGGAAAAGAAAAATTCCAAAACAAATAAAAAGAGGAAGGTTACGAGCCTTGAGGGGATTAACAACACTCCACCAGGATTTGTAGGCCTCATTGACATTATGGCCTTCCTATTGGAGGGATGAATTTAAGAGTGACAGAGTCAGAGTCTAAAACGAGAAGGTGGAGGGACATAGTAGTAATAGGTGATCAATGGATTCAGAGTATTTTTTAAGAAGTGTACACCAAGTGGGGCCACGAAAGGATGGCTTGAGAATATTATCACCGGTAGGAGCCTTGTTATGGAGTACGCACCACATAAATAGCTTTTTTTGGAGAGGGGCTTTTAATTTCCGGAGGTAGCTCCACCACCGGAGGGATCCGAATGGCCTATGATCTGAGAAAATGAAAGCGTATCCTTATTTTGGCGAGTAAATACCATGACAAGCATGTCACGAGAGAAGTTAGTCATTTCTAGTAGTGATATGAATGTGGGATTCAAAGAGGGATGTAATGTAATATTTCCAAGCTAGTTTCCATAGTTCAGGGATATCAAGTTGACCAGTAGATTTCCATCCTTGGAAGTATAGAGAAGAGGAGTCTCGACCGACTATCTAAGAAATATGAATAATTCTGTTACTAGACAAGTGTTGTATGAGCTCATGAGGGAGATGGTACACATTTCCACTCCTAGTCCATGGATCCAAACCCACACGATTTAGGTTCCCCTATCTGATTCTCCAAGTCAAAACATCTTTGATATTGGGGAGAGAATTAAGGAGATGTGAAATCTGTTCCAATTAGGGCTCCTGATCCAATCCAAGAGTTGGATAGGCTTGATATGTTTTTGAGTGACCAACTTTCTCAATAGGTTTTGAGAAGTCAGAACATGATAACCCACCTTGGTAGCGAGGGCGTTTGAAAATACATCAATATCCTTCAATCCATAGCCTTTCCAAAGGAATCAATATCATATATGATGTATCCTAGATAAAGTTTCCATTTGTATCCATGCCAAGGAAATACAATACAATAGAGTGGCTTCGAGCACAGATTTTGTGAGAATAAGGTGGCATGCCAATGATAGCCAATGATGATACCGATAAGATATTATTTTCTAAATTTTTGCAATCAGCCATGTCCAATCTGCAATATGACAATATCATGGTTTTAACTGAAAACCAATATATTTAAGACCATCCTTCAACTCAAGAACAATCAACACAAAACATAGCAAAGTGAGTGCATATTCCTATTGAGTGCATCCGATGGTCGTTAGAGATTATTTGTGGTTGTTAAATTCCATTCCTGTAGCTAAAAAAAAAAAATTATGATAGAAAAGAAAACAAAAGAGTCCTCGATGGATCCATTGAGAAATATAAGGGCATCATGTACAAATAAGAGAAGTGAAACAAAAACATTTGTCTGTAATTTTGATGCCCTGTATTCTCCCATGTCTTCGCTCGTCCGAAATAAGTGGACTTAATGCTTCCATGACTAAGAGAAAAGGAAGGGAGGAAAATGGAAAACCCTACTGAAGTCCCCTCTCTGAATGGAAGAAAGGTGTGGGAGATCCATTAATGATAATGATGAGGGACACATTAGTTATAAAAAAAATAATCCACTTCATAGAATGTATGGGGATCCCCAATGGAGTTAAAAGTGTGCGAATGTATAACCAATTAGTGTGATTGAAGGCCTTTGCAAGATAGATATTCAGGATTATGCCTTTAAGTTTTTTTTATCTTTATGAAGTGTAAAACCTCTTGCACAGTGCCTATGGCTTCATGAATTGACGATGATTGAGGAAGGAAAATTGTTCAAGCTAGATATCCTCAAATAAGATGAGCTTGAGATAATTTGCAATAATTTTGGCTATGATTTTGTATAACATACAACAAGTATTAATTACAAGTTATGCACAATTAGCTCTATTTATATTAACTTATTACTTATTAATATTAATTTACATGTATAGTGTTGAAATAATTTACATTTTTTTACATGTTATAGTTGTTTTAACTTAAGCTTGAGTGTTATTAAGATTTGAAACTCTGGTGTAGTGATGGAATTATTTGACATAAAAGAAATCATTTATAGATTTTATATACAATTTTGAAGCTTGACGAAGTTGTACTGATGGGTCTTTTAGTGAAAAGGATTTATTCATGGAGTTTAGTGTAGATATTTGAAGTGCAAAAAATAAGTGGAGGAAGAGATTTGGGATCATTCATGGAGTTTAAAGGTTGAATCCAAAATGTAATTTATGGGGTAAATAGGCAATCTTGGCATCTTCACTATAAATTTTATTCTAACAGGGTTCAACTATAGAACTTAAGATATGAGAAAATTTGCCTTATGACTTGATGAATACTGTTAGCAAATTAAGGAATGTCTACAACAAGGAAAAAAAGGCTTGGATTGTGTGGGATATCAACTAACAAAAGATGGGCTGTACGACAATGATATTCCAAACACTTTGGATATCATAAAATGATAAGAATAGTAAGGAACCATTTTTATTATCTTGGAATGAAGAAATAGATTGATAAGTACATTTCTATATGCTTGGAATATGAAAAAGTCAAGGCTAAACATAAACGTCTAGAATCAACCATTTACATCAGTTATCCTTTCGCTCAAAAAATTCAAGGCTAAACATAAACATATGGAATTACCATTTACATCCGTTATCCTTTCCCTCAAAAAATCAAGTTGGTAAAAAATTAGGGTAAATAGATTTGTAAAGGGCATCAAACTCGATGCTTCACTTTAACTAGAAAATAACGTTCACAAGGACAAAACCAAATCAAATTTCTATTCATGGAACCCAAGTTGATGTAGGTTTGTGCAAGAAACCTCATTGGGGATATCAATTTGCAATCCCAGATGTAGGATTTGTGCACAAAACCAAAGCAAATTTCTATTCATGGCACCCAAGCTGATGTAGGTTTTTTTGCAAGAAACCTCATTGGGGATATCAACTTGCAATCCAAGATGTAGGATTTTTGCACAGAACCTCAGTGGGATATCAACCTACAAAAGGTTCTCTGGGTCTAAATATCCCTGCCTTGATGTTTCATTTCTTTCAAGATTTCTACTTAAAATTAATGATTTAACCTCTGTAATTTCAGAAAATACAACAACAAAACCTCATGGCATCATTCGGAGCATTCTCTGTTTGAAATCCTTTATCACCTTATGTTCTACCTAAAATATTGGGGGTTTGAAGTAGAGACAACTTAAAATAAAATAGAAGTTCAAATACATAAATGTACCAAATAATATTACCTATATATGGAGAAAATTAAGAAAATGTTGATTATATTGAGCTCCCGAGGGAGAAAAACTCTCTTAATGTGAAGTTGTTAACATCCACTATATCTGGAATTGTTCAAATTAAGAAAATTTTAATTATAATAAGATCGTGATGGGGAAAAACTATCTTAATGTGAACTTTTTAACAGACTTCACACTTGTTAACATCCACTAGATTTGGAATTCAGAAATAAATTCAATGTCCACAAAACAATGAAGAAGCTTTGTCTTGATAGCTCCGCAAAAATTTTAGGATGAAAATGCAAAAAAACAAAATTTATCAATTTTTTTAAATGATAAAAAATAAGGATTTTAAAATTGGAAGTACATTCATAAAATGTGTAAGGGTTTGCATTAAAATTTTCAGTAAAGAAGCGTGATTATGAGTTTCTAGTCTAGTATGGTGTAGATATCAAGTAAAAATGTAAAAACTTAAACACCTAAACATTTAACATTTTTAATCAATCTAATTATTCTTATGTATAAACACACTATAAATTTAAAATATAGAGAGTTACGAACACTCAAAAATGAGGTATTGAAAATAAATAAAAATAAAAATAAATGGAGGTATGGTAAATGAATAAAACCTATTTTAATAATTACTGGAAAATAAATACAAAAAAAGTATGGTAAATAAATAAAATCTCATTTTATATTTACTCCATAAACTTCTTTATATTTAAGGAAACTCAAACAAGAGATTTTATATAGGTGAAGCCTATGTGAAAAATATCATTTTAATACCATGGGACAACTATCATATTTATAAAAGATCTATGATAAATAAATAAATATAAAAACATTATTAACCCTAATATGAATATTAAAATATTATTATTATTACTATTATTAATTCTAATATTCATTTTAATATATTGTAATATTAATATTATTAAATTTAATAAATTTGGATTAATACAATATTAAATTTGTTATATTATAATATATATTAATATATGATGATATATATCAACTCGATATATATGAGAAGGAAGAACAAAAACATAGAGTGATAGAGGTGGAGAGATAGGGGGAGTCACAAGGGAGAGATTGAGATATATTGAAGGAGAGGGGAGAGAAGCAATGGAGAGAGAGAGAGAGAGAGAGAGAGAGAAGGGAGAGAGAGGGAGAGAGTGACACAAAGATGGAAGGGGGGAGAGAGAAGTAGAGAGGGATGGATATAAAGAGAGGATTAGAGGGTAGAGAGATAGAGAGATAGAGAGAGGGAGAGAGATGGGGGAAGAGAGACGAGGAAGAACGAGAGAGAGGAACCAGAAAGGAAATCTAATGAGATTACTGTATAGCGAGATGGGAGATAGGGGCAGCCTACCTACCTAAGTAAATTTCTAAACCAAATGTGGTGTAATGATCTATAATGGTGGTGGATTATACAAGTTGAGGATTTTACGAGGATTTTCAACGTGATATGAAAAAATAAGAAGTAAAGAACCTAACCATTTCACATTCACCAATGTTCCCTCTGTATGTGATAATTTTTTAGATTTGGAACATAGAAAAGGAGTCTTATTTTGTCATCACCTACCACAAGGATTCACAAATTTTGAGAAGAAAAGAATTGTGATTTCATCTTCTAAATCATCATCACTTCCACCATCACCTCATCCAATAACGCTAATATAAATAGTCTGAGGCTCTGGGCAGTGCAAAGGAAGGCAATTAATGTGCCCTAAATCTCTTTTACATACTTGTAGCTCTCCTACCAAACCAAAGGCACTAGCGTTGTGTGTTCACTTGCACACAAGACCTCTAGTACAACTATTACGAAAAAATAAACATCAAATTTGTCTCTCAATTGTTGCCTTCTAAAGTATTTAGGGTCAAATTACAAAAGGGAAAAACCTACCTTTCATTGCAGTACTTACATGAGTGTGATCTAGAGTGGATCGAGTCTAAGAATGTCCAAAGTGTGCCACCTTCTCCTGGGAGAAGCCAAATTTGATTTATGAGATAAACAAGTCATCTTGGCATTTTCACTACAAATTTTCTTCTCACAGATTTCAAAGGCTAGACCTTGATACGAAAGAGGGTTTAGAAGGGAACAATGAGGCTCTAGTATATTCCCAAATATCAACTAGTAGTTAATATTCCTACAAAACCCTCAGCAAGAGAAAAGTTTGAGAAATTCAAAAGTATACTTGGATAAGTACATAATTATTTTTAGTGTGAACATGTATGATGTCATTTTATATAATTTTACTTAGGAATTGATTCTTATGTTTAGCTATTAATTCTATAAAGGTATATCTTATCTCATACATGCATCATTTTCATGTTTAGTACTATATTGAGTTGTATCATTTTAACTTATATAGTTAGACATCATTTTGACTTATATAGTTTGGACATGTAATATCCGCCCCATGATGTGTTATTCACTAGTTTTGAAAGAGATTGTGTGATAATTATGTGTCATGGGAAATCCCTTTGTCCCATTTCTAATCTTATTATAGCTAATGCCCAATGGTATAAATATTTGACCATCATCATACATTGACCATGTTGTATCACTCTATCACTCTTTCCCAGTGAAATCATGATTCTCGTGGAAAAAAAATTCATATTTTTCTTTTCCATTACAAAATTATATAAAAACAATAATCCCAAAACTTACGAAATATATCAAGAAAAATATAACATCACATCCTGCATCCATCTTTGTAATTGACTATGATATTTTTTTTTATCAATGTCGATTTAGGTAGGAGGTAGAATATTTGAATTAGTTCTACTTATATAAAGATTTCATTTTCTTTGGGCTAGGGTGGTGGCAGATAGATTTTGCATCATGGGATCGGTAGTTTCTCGTTTTTGACTGCGCTGCTGCGTTATCTGGTCAAGTTTGTCTTTAGTTAGCACCCCTTGCAAACACATGCTTCGATGTCTACTATTAACTAATGCAGCAGAGAGAGCATCATCTCTCTCAGCTGTGGGCCGTGGCTTCTGATGGTAATAACGAAGAAATTGACGAGAACAAATTATCTTGTTTAATTCTGATGTTCCATCTTTAGACTTTCTTTTGATGACTAATTCACTACCTCCTAACCCCTATTCGAATTCAACATTTTGGGCAGACACTCTTTGCATCTCACTTTCCTCATAAAACTGACGTAAATGACTATCTTCTTCAACCCCATCCCCATCTCCATAGTGTAATTTGCAGTGGCTTTTGGAGATCATATGATTCCTAACACCTTCTAGACTTGAAAATGGTTGTCCTTCCTCGTTGCAATACAAACAAATGAAACCGTTGGCAACCTGTGATGACATTTAAAAAAATAAAAAAATAAAAAGCAAAAAGAATAAGAATTCAATTCCAATTCCAAGGAAATTAGTTGAAATTAAAGCAGCGAAATAATATTATTATATAAATATGATTTTCTCATAAATAAACATACCTTAGCGCCAAGGTAACTGAGTAAGCCTCGGTGATCTTTCAAAGATTGGGCGTGAGGAATAAAAAGTCCATGGTGCTTGTGCATATGCTCTATACAGCTCTCCACAGTCCCTGCCTCTGACCTGAAATCACATATGAAGCGTGGCATCCCACTCTAACTTCTCTGCATTGTCCGGAGAATCTGGTGATTCAGACGCCGACGTAGTTGAATTTATAAAATTGCCTTTGCCATACATCTGCTTCCTCTTCAACTGTTCATCACGCAAATCTTGCTGCCTATTTTCAAATAAAGCTTCTGTCACTCCCGGAACGTCACCTCTATATTAGTGGTTGATTTTGGATTATGAGTCCTTTCACGTCGGCGTAAAAATGTTCAGAGTGACTAAGTATTTCCTCTGGTTTTTGGTGGAAAGGTGGACAGGCACAAACAATAAATCAGAGGTCATAGCTCTTTGGCTAGTCTTGGTAGGAGGGCATTCAGATATATGCTGAGGCTAAGGGCATCATACACTAGTGAAGGACTTCAATAACTTCAATCCAACCATTCTAATTAACTAGCAAAACCTTTGTGAGAAACTTTCGACATATCAATTGTCACTAAGTATATAGGGAGCAATAGCAAAACATGACAATAGATTTACTTTCTAAGAGAGGAATTGTTAGGGATCTATGTAAGTTCTATTTTTCTGTTTTTGAACATGGAGTCATGATTAATGCTTGGATTTATTTTTCTGCTTTTGAATAGAACAAGGAGTCATGATTAATGCTTGCAGTATTAATTACTCATAGAAAATTAGGTATTTTGAAAAACTGTCATAATTTTGGAGAAAAAGTAATGTAAAACTGAATAACAATAGGAAGACTTGAAAAGGTGATACTGTGGCATATTTCTCATTATTTAGGGCATAGGCAACAACAACTTGAGTAGCAGTAACAAAACTGATCATTATGAAATACAATGTTGAAAATTTAAGAAATATATTACATTCTAGCTTTAACAAAACTGGTCATTATGAAACACAAGGTGAAAATTTAATAAATATATTACATGTGAGATCTCTTCTGCATGCAAATGATGGTATGAAAGGAAAGAAAAGAATATTGTGCTAATGTATTATCTTTTTTATTAATAAAAGAAAATATTTTTTTCCTCTAAAATGGATTAAAGTTTACAACAATATTTCTAATAAAATAAAGAGGGCCAAATAACAACCATTCCTTGAGATCACCCAAGATGACTCTAGTTAACATTAAAAACAAATAGTGTGGAGAAGAAAATAACACTCTCCCAACAACCATAAAAAATAATGCCAATTCACATTATTATATATATATATACATAATTAAAAATTTTGAAAGTAACAATGATCCTCTTATTTGATTACAATATTATTCATATAATTATATATAATCAAGATATTTGATCTCTTCCACATTTGTAGATCCACAATTAATTTCATGAATATGATGGGTTTTCAATATCATAGGTCAATTTTTTTTTATAAGTTTAGTTTTATTTTGTTATTTTTACTTTTATTTTATTATAACCAAGTGAACATGTTTACATTACATTAATTTTTTTATTTAATTTCAATTTAATTGTATTTTTGTTTACAGCAGCCTAGATCCATGTATTTCGATATATTTGATCCATCTAAAGTGGTTTTATAACTATAACTATAATTATAATTATTAAGTTTATGTTTATGTTAATTTTATTTTATATTATTTAGTTTTAGTTTTATGTAATTTGAGACTTTTATATATAGAGATGTTTTGTAATGAAGCTAGTTGTCAATTTGGAGCATATTCATGGAGTATCGAATTTTTTTGGAGAAGAAAAATTCCCAAACAAATCACATATTGGAGAAAAATAGAAGTTCATTTTCATGTTTAGTACTGTATTGAGTTGTATCATTTTAACTTATATAGTTAAACATCATTTTGACTTACATAGTTTGGACATGTAATATCCGCCCCATTCACTAGTTTTGAAAGAGATTGTGTGATAATTATGTGTCATGGAAAATCCCTTTGTCCCATTTGTAATCTTATTATAGCTAATGCGCAATGGTATAAATATTTGACCATTGACCATGTTGTATCACTCTATCACTCTTTCCTAGTGAAATCATGATTTGTCGTGGAAAAAAAATTCATATTTTTCTTTTCCATTACAAAATTATATAAAAACAATAATCCCAAAATTTACGAAATATATCAAGAAAAATATAACATCACATCCTGCATCCATCTTTGTAATTGACTATGATTATTTTTTTTATCAATGTCAATTTAGGTAGGTGGTAGAATATTTGAATTAGTTCTACTTATAGAAAGATTTCATTTTCTTTGGGCTAGGTTGGTGGCAGATAGATTTTGCATCATGGGACCGGTAGTTTCTCGTTTTTGACTGCGCTGCTGCGTTATGTGGTCAAGTTTGTCCCATAACTAATGCAGCAGAGAGAGCATCATCTCTCTCAGCTGTGGGCCGTGGCTTCTGATGGTAATAACGAAGAAATTGACGAGAACCAATTATTTTGTTTAATTCTGATGTTCCATCTTTAGACTCTCTTTTGATGACTAATTCACTACCTCCTAACCCCAATTCAAATTCAACATTTTGGGCCGACACTCTTTGCATCGCACTTTCGTCATAAAACTGAGGTAAATGACTATCTTCTTCATCCCCATCCCCATCTCCATAGTGTAATTAGCAGTGGCTTTTGGAGATCATATGATTCCTAACACCTTCTAGACATGAAAATGGTTGTCGTCCCTCGTTGCAATACAAACAAATTTAACCGTTGGCAACCTGCGATGACATTTAAAAAAATAAAAAGCAAAAAGAATAAGAATTCAATTCCAATTCCAAGGAAATTAGTTGAAATTAAAGAAGCGAAATAATATTATTATATAAATATGATTTTCTCATAAATAAACATACCTTAGCCCCAAGGTAACTGAGTAAGCCTCGGGGATCTTTCAAAGATTGGGCGTGACGAATAAAAAGTCCATGATGCTTGTGCATATGCTCTATACAGCTCTCCACAGTCCCTGCCTCTGACCTGAAATCACATATGAAGCAGCAGGTGGCATCCCACTCTAACTTCTCTGCATTGTCCAGAGAATCTGGTGATTCAGACGCCGACGTAGTTGAATTTATAAAATTGCCGCTGCCATACATCTGCTTCCTCTTCGACTGTTCATCACACAAAGCTTGCTGCCTATTTTCAAATAAAGCTCCTGTCACTCCGGGAAGCTTAGCAGCCTAAGAAATTGAGAAATTACAGATCAATAATGCTTCCAAAAACCATTATATACTTCCAAGAGACAATAAATATGAGATACATTTTGACAAATTAATGTAAGAGACTGAGAGCATTTGCAGTGTGATGAATGACAAATTAATTAATGCATATATACCTCTCTCCTGTGATTGTAGCGGTGCCATTGAGACGTGCAATGAAATTCCAGCGCTTCCTCTTCATCGAATTGCGCATTACAGGTGTTACAGGTAAAGGCCATAATTGTTTTATTAAAATTCAACAAATCCCAATCCCTACTATAATTTATTTGAACAAATCGCAATCCCTAATCTTGTAAACACTAATTGCGGCTCGATAAGATGAATGTTATATGCTTCCTTCACTCTGTGTGCGTTTGATCAAAATGCAAAACTGGCCTTTCAGATAGTCCTTTTATACACATTGGTATGTCCCGGAACGTCACCTCTATATTAGTGGTTGATTTTGGATTATGAGTCCTTTCACGTCGGCGTAAAAATGTTCACAGTGACTAAGTATTTCCTCTGGTTTTTGGTGGGAAGGTGGACAGGCACAAACAATAAATCAGAGGTCATAGCTCTTTGGTTAGTCTTGGTATGAGGGCATTCAGATATATGGTGAGGCTAACGGCATCATACACTAGTGAAGAACTTCAATAACTTCAATCCAACCATTCTAATTATCTAGCAAAACCTTTGTGAGCAACTTTCAACATATCAATCGTCACTAAATATATAGGGAGCAATAGCAAAACATGACAATAGATTTACTTTCTAAGAGAGGAATTGTTAGGGATCTATGTAAGTTCTATTTTTCTGTTGTTGAACATGGAGTCATGATTAATGCTGGCAGTATTAATTACTCATAGAAAATTAGGTATTTTGAAAAACTGTCATAATTTTGGAGAAAATGTAATGTAAAACTGAATAACAATGGAAGACTTGAAAAGGTGATACTGTGGCATATTTCTCATTATTTAGGGTATAGGCAACAACAACCTGAGTAGCAGTAACAAAACTGATCATTATGAAACACAATGTTGAAAATTTAAGAAATATATTACATTCTAGCTTTAACAAAACTGGTCATTATGATACACAACAAAACTGGTCATTATGAAACACAAGGTGAAAATTTAATAAATATATTACATGTGAGATCTCTTCCTCATGCAAATGATGGTATGAAAGGAAAGAAAAGAATATTGTGCTAATGTATTATCTTTTTTATTAATAAAAGAAAATATTTTTTTCCTCTAAAAAGGATTAAAGTTTACAACAATATTTCTAATAAAATAATGAGGACCAAATAACAACCATTCCTTGAGATCACCCAAGATAACCCTAATTAAAATTAAAAACAGATAGTGTGGAGAAGAAAATAACCACTCTTACCAACAACCATCCAAGATAGTTAATTAAAAACAAATAGTGTGGAGAAGAAAATAACACTCTCCCAACAACCATAAAAAATAATGCCAATTCACATTATTTATATATATATATATATATATATATATATATATATATATATATATATAATTTAAAATTTTGAAAGTAACAATGATCCTCTTATTTGATTACAATATTATTCATATATAATCAAGAGATTTGATCTCTTGCACATTTGTAGATCCACAATTAATTTCATAAATATGATGGGTTTTCAATATTATAGGTCAATTTTTTTTTATAAGGTTAGTTTTATTTTGTTATTTTTAGTTTTATTTTATTATAACTAAGTGAACATGTTTACATTACATTAGTTTTTTTATTTAATTTCAATTTAATCGTATTTTTGTTTACAACAGCCTAGATCCATGCATCTCAATAGATTTGATCCATCTAAAGTGGTTTTATAATTATAATTATTATGTTTATGTTTATTTTATTTTATTTTATATTATTTAGTTTTAGTTTTATGTAATTTTAGCAAGTCAAAAAGTTTTATTGATAATTATAACGATTAATTTATTATTATTTTTTTTGAAGTCAAAATGTTTATTGTAAGTTACGATATCTCTCCATACCTTTTTTATTTTAAATTTAATTTTAAAAACATTATAAAATAAAATCAAAATATTTTAAAATTAAAATAAAATATTTTGAAGTTCAAATGAGTTATGGTGTTTGGGCAACTATAATCCATGATATTGTAACAAAGTCTATTACTAGGTTAATAATGTTCATGGTAAAATGGGTTGAATATCCATGTTAATGAATTTTGATATATTCTAAGTTCATAGTAAATATTTTTTTTTTATGTACTTATTTATTAAATTTAAATATGCTTAAGAAACCATTATTTTACTCATTACATCTTCTCATTCCATTCTTCTTATAAATTAAATTAAACTTTTTTTATAAAATAAAATTAAAATAAAATATTTTAAAAATGTGACATACAATCTTTCTTAACTTATATTTAACACCTACACATCCTCCCCATTCTAAGTTGTCTAAGGTCTATGGACCCAAAAACATTACATATTAATATACATATATATAACAACACTATTTTTTACAAACATTTTTTACCACTAAAAAGAAACAAGGTGGAGTCCCCTAGCAATAACCAAATGAGTTTCACCTATGAATTTTCTATATATCGATTACATCCTCTATTAGGAGACTAAATCGTTAAAAGATATAGGCATGCCCAACTACTCACTATTCATTCGAATAGATGGATCATTTTACAACTAAATCCAGAGAAAGAATTATAGAAACAATTACATGTATAGATTATTAGGTGTAAAGAATTAACAGACTAAGCAAAAAGATATACAAAATTAAAATATAGATTAAGGATAATGAATAGTATGGTACAAAAGTTGTAAGCTACTGCAAACATTTTGACTATTCAAAATAAAATAAAAATAATCTTATATTAAAACCAAAATAACTGCAAATAATAACAAGTTAAGTTTAAGTGCACATTTTTGAAAATGTTCTAGGTTCATTTTTTATCTACTTTTTTTTAGAATCTTATAGGGATTCATTGAAATAAAAAATTTGATGGGTCAACTTTGCAAAATCAAAGTGGTGTTGAATCCATAGTTGCAGTTAAAAGATATTTTATGTTTATTTTTGATAGCTTGGAAGGTACTCTAAGCTAGGTTGGTGTGTCATAATAGGACATTGTAGGTTTGGGACCAAAGTATGAGATTTTCATCCAAGCATGTGGTTGTTAAACCATGAGTAATTTTGGACATTTGATGATTTGAAGTGATAGAGAATCGCGCATTGTAGACTTGGGACCCAAGATGTGGGATTTTCACCCAGGCATGTGGTTGTGAAACCCTGACTAATTTTGGACATTTGATGATTTCAAGTGATAGAGCATCTCGAGAGCAACTAGGAACATCGAAAATCACTCAAATTTCAAGTCTCGAACTTGAGATATGAATTGTTTATTATATAGCTAGAGTTTTGTGAATGAAAAGTCGTGTAAGGTAGAGTTATTGAAAAATTGGACAAACTCACCATGTTTATTTTATGGAGCCTTCAATTAAAATATAAATTGAGGTGAGATAAAGGTCATTTAAATCGTCAAACTGCAACAATTCTTTGGTAAAACATCTCTTGTGGTAGCCGTAACTGAAGAGGCAAAGTGTTGAGGAGAATAAGGACTATTTATAGGTATTTTGTGTGGGTTTTACAAAGCCAAGGATTAATAGAGGAAATTCGAGTTGAATTTTCACTGGTAGGTAAATGTTTTAGGGTGTTTTATCATTTTTTTTGGAGGGTCGCAGGCTCTATGAAATAACAGAGGCACTGCAAGCCAGCTTGCTGAGGGGACAAAAGGCCTATCTCACATTGCAGAAGCTAGGTACATGAAACAAAGGGAAGGATGTAAGCCCCATTGGAAGGAAGGATTGTTGAAGGGGTTAAAGAGGGGTAACATGGACTATGCATATGCCTTAACTAGACCAGTTGTAGTTGCACTAACTCATGAGTACAATTGCACTAACTCATGAGTACAACTATGTTGATGTTTACATGATGAATTGTTGCTAGAGGATAAGTTGCACGAGGAATTGTTGCTAGGGAAATTGTGCCCTTTTTGGTTTAATAAATTTACAATTTCCTTTAAATAAAATTTTTAAAATAATATAAATAGTTCTTAAATTATTTTTCTATTTGCATTATGTTTAAAAAAAATGGAGAATGGTTATTCCAATTATTATGTTATTATTTGTTCATTTGAATTTTTTTAACTTGTTGAGCCTAGAGGCTCAATCTATAGCACACTATGAGATAGATGTGTAAATATGTTTAAACAAATAAGGTGCGGAAGATAACATTAAAAACAAAAAGTGTGGATAATAAAACAATCACTCTAACCAACAACCATCCAAGATAGTTAATTAAAAACAAATAGTGTCGAGAACAAAATAACCACTCTACCCAACAACTACCAAGATAATTCCATTTCACATCATTATATATATATATATATATATATATATATATATATATTCTTTCAAAAATATATAATTTGAAATTTTAAAAGTAACAGTGATCTTGTTATTTGATTACAATATTACAATATTATTCGTATAATTATATCAAATCAAAAGATTTGATCTCTTCCAACACTTGTAGATTTAGAGTAAATATGAATCTAAGTTGGTTTACTTTCTCTCATACTAAGAATCAACATACTATTTTTTATTTTTTACATTACATTATACTATTCTTTTTATTCTAATTTTTTTTTTTTTTTGCTTTTTTATATAGTTTGATGTAGTCAAAATGTTAAACATTACATTACATTACAAATACATTTATGTAAATCTCTATTTGCTCCAAAAGAGGTTTGTGTCTCAAGATATTTAAAGAGTCTCATATCTTGGTAGCTCCGAAGTCAAGATGGATCTATTTTCCACTAAATTTTCCTAGTTATATTCCACATTAATATCATGGCTTCCCAATACAATGGTTCATTTTTTTATAAGGTTAGTTTTGTTTTGTAATTTTTACTTTTATTTTATTATGATTGAGTTAAAATGTTTACATTACATTAATATTTGTATTTAATTTCAATTTAATTTAATTTTTATTTACAGATAGATCCATCTACCAAGCACCTACAATATTCAAACAACTAGGCTTCTAAAAGTTACCTTTCGTGATTACTTTATTTTTATAGAGGTGTGCAGAATAGAGCCGTGATCACGGTGGCTAATAGAAGAAGTATCACCGCATGGGAAGAAAATGGTCACAAAAGGCATATAGGTAATCTTTTAAAGGTTTTAAATAGAATTTCTCGAGTTTCCAAGACTTGGTTTAGGAACATTAATATTTTTGACCTCTAAGGGAGCATGATATGGATAGTGATAGACCCATAATAACACAAAATTTTCATGGTGAAAAAATCAACTGTAACATGTTGGTCTTTGAGAGAAGGTATTGGCTCTGATACCAATTGTTTGAAATACTGAGAGGGGGGTGAATCAATATTTTTTTTACACTTGTTATATTTACAAGATAAATCATTTATATTTATAACACAAGATGAAAAATAAGAGTAAATACTTTTATTAATCTCAAGAAATCAATTAAAATATATGTGTACTGCTACAACCTTAGATGACGACACCAAAATTCAATCTTCAAGGCTCCTACTAGTATTTTTCCAAGCACCGACTTGGAATTTCCAAGGCTCCAACCTTGTCCCTTTGAGGCAAAAACCTCTAGGGCTCTAACTCTATCTCTTGTAAATGATCCAATCTAGTCTCTTCATGACTCCTACCGTCTAGGGCTCCAACCATATCTTTAAATGCACCAACCTTGTCTCTATGTGGCTCTATCCTCTAGGGCTCCAACCTTAAGCTTTAATTCTTCAAGATAAGTTTATGTTCCTAAAGGATCCCAATATGTTTTATCTTAAAATTAATTTTAAGAATATTATAAAATAAAATAAAATAAGTTTAAAATTAAAATAAAATATTTTGAATTTCAAATGAGTTATGGTTTTTGGGAAACCATAATCCATGGTATTGTAACAAAGCCTATTTATAGGTTAATAGTGTCCATGGTAAAATGGGTTTAATATCCCTAATCATGAATTTTGATATATTCTAAGTTTATGGTAAATATTATTTTTTTATGTGTTTATTTATTAAATTTAAATATGCTTAGGAAACCATTATTTGACCCTACTACATCTTCCCATGAGATTTTTCTTATAAATTAAATTAAAAAAATGTTATAAAATTAAATTAAAATAAAATATTTAAAATATGTCACATATGATCCTTATTACCTTATATTTAACACCTACATATTTTCCCCATTCTAAGTTGTAGAACTCCTCTCGGCCCAAATGGATTACATTAAACATCACAATATATATATATATATATATATATATATATATATATATATATATATATAGCGACACTTACCATTTTTTTCCATTAAGCAGATACAACTTGGAGTCCCATAGCAATAACGAAATGAGTCTCATATATGAATTCTCTATATATCCATTCCATCCTGTATCCATCAGTGGGAGAGTAAAACATTCAAATATATAGGCACTACACAACATTTTGTCATTGTCCCTGCAAACCCCATCTCGCCCATTGGAGGGTCATTTCCATGTTCAAAAAGTAGTGGCATGTCTTGTAAAGACCATCACTCAGTCTCTTTACATGAGAGTAATATTGATTTTGTTGACAATTCCCTGAGCAGAGACTCAAAAACCCTTTTTTTTTCGTTGGCGTGGGTAATCATTTATGCCCTCACGCTGAACAGGAAGATTAACATTGGGCCCCACGCCAATTGGCGCTCTGTCCCAGTTTGCCACCCATGCCACGTTATTTATGGATTTTTAAAAAAAAATAGAGATGGAGATTCCACTCCAACCACCTCGAGGATAAGTCATTGGGAGTGGTTGAACTGATAAACCACAGACTACCACCTTTAGTTTTATGGTTTCCACCTCTTATGGGAAATCTCTAAAGGATAGGACTACCTCCCACCTTTGTAGAGATCCTAACCTCCTCCTTTTCCTCTATAAAACAGGATATCTCTCTTAGAACCAGCTAGATGAACTTGAAAAATTAGATATACTATAGCTGAATTACTCGAGAAGATAGAATAAGAAGGAATTACATTGAGGAAGCTTGAGTCCATAACTCTAAGAGAGCTTGAGTCCATGGCTTCATCCCGTCTGAATTCTGTGACGAGCATATGAGACGCGCTTCGCCTGAACCCCACTGGAGGAGGTTGTGACCTCAAAGCATTGGTTGTAACTCTTCCTTCTATTCATTTATATACATGATTACTGTTTGGTTCCACTGTTGTGTTATGGTGTTAGTTTAATGCAATATGTTTAGCCCTCTTTGATTTGATAATAGTTATGAATGAAATGTTGTTATCTTGTGTGTTGTTCTTGTTTCTACGTGTAGGTATCCAAGCATAATGGCAGAAGGATTGTGACTTGTCTAGGCAGAAGCGGGAGGCTACCACTATTACAGAAACAACGACACCATTGGATTCCAGGTAGGTCGATATACTATGTCCCTTGTTCATTCAGCAATTAGGAAGCAACACTTTAGCATTTACCTTTGTTTCTAGACCCACTCTAGGGCTAGATCATCTCTATCCGTGGAGGTGATTTACCTGCATAAGAAATTGGCGACTCAACTAGGGATCAGTGCGAGTTTGTCGTTTCATTTTTTTGGGTCAGTTTCAATTATTGATTTAGTTTTCTATATTTTCTAGTTTTATTTCTTAGTTTTCATCCTCTGTTCAGCTCCAGAGTGTCAAAATTAACCTCTACTCATTAGGTTTTGGTTTTTCCTCTTTTTCTCATAGTTATCTGGCTTGGCACGCTTTTCCTGTGAACAGTAGCACTGATTGGCGTAGGTTGCTCTTTTTGTAGCCGCACCAACCCCTATATGGCACAGATTACAACAGTTGAGGAGAATAAGGACTATTTAGAGAAATTTTATGTGGGTTTGATAAGGCCTAGGAGTAGTAAACGAAATTCGAGTTGAATTTTCACTGTTAGGTAAATGAAATAACAGAGGCATCGCAAGCCAGCTTGCTCAGGGGACGTAAGGCCTATCTCACATTGCAGAAGCTAGGTACATGAAACATGGACCTGAAACAAAGGGAAGGATATAGGCAACAATGGAAGGAAGGATTGTTGAAGGGGTTAAAGAGGGCTATCATGAACTATGCATATGCCTTAACTAGACCAGTTGTAGTTGCACTAACTCATGAGTACAACTATGTTGATGTTTACATGATGAATTGTTGCCAGAGGATAGGTCCAATATTGGAAAAAGGTATTGGCCATTTGAGAACTATTGGGGGGGAACGTGAAAGTGCTTAAGTGTGAGCCTGAAGTGCAGTGGAGGGAAGGAATCTTGGCTACTAGGAGAGACAATTGTTGGAGCTCAAGATTTTGCTAGCCAAAGGAGTAAAGTGTTGACAAACTATGTTCATCATTGGAGAAGAAACATTTTATGGTGATAGGTGGTAACCCTACTGTACTATGTTAGTCTTTATTGAAGCAACATAGGAATATTATAGTGGGAAGAGAAGTCCCAAAAATGTTCAGGAGAAAAACTAGGAAAAATACCTTATCTGTTGATGATAGATGGAGTTATGATCAGCTAGAGGGAAGATTATGTAGACTGATTTCAGTGGCCTAAAGGAGTTGGTGCATTGATGGGGGCAATTTTTACTCATTAAGATCTAAGGATTCGCGTGTGTACAAGATATGACAAAGAAGTTGGGATCATCCACTACATCAGCTAGAGTGTCAGATTATCTTTTATTTTGTATTCTTTTAATTTTAGATATGTGAGGGCCATTATCCCTTGCACTGGAGCCCTAGAGTGTTGTATTATTTAGTTGCATTAATATAACAAAGATTGGGTTATTCTACAATATTGTGTAAAAAGTTGTGTATTTTGTGCACTAGTATATTTACTTTTGTTTATATTCCACTATGGAAAGTCCCTTCATTATTATTCTTGGTATTTAGTTGGATTAATGTAAATGAGATTGGGTTATTAGTAATATTGTGTACAAAGTAGTTTATTTTATGCACTAGTAAATTTAATTTTGTTTATATTTCCACTATCCAAAGTAGTTTCATTATGATTCTTGGTTTTGTAGCCTCGGTGATCTATGATTCTATCTTAGACACCAAAATTGTGGAAAAAAAAGAGTTTAAACAACACAAATTATCATAATTGTTTTTTGAGAAACTCCAAAAAGTGGGAGTTAAAGACAAATATTTAGAATAATAAAAATAAAAAAAATCTACATATATGTTAAAATAAAAATAACTTCAAATTAAACTGATAAAGATAAAAAAAATTTGTTATTGTTGGTTTTCTTGTTAATGTAAACTTGATCTGGTGGTATTTGTGTTGGTTTTATCAGATCCTATGGTATTCATGTGCAATATAGTCTATTTAAATAAGAAAAGTAAACCAACCTATATCCATCTTAACTATTAACTCTGGACGAGAGGGATCAAATCTCTTTTCACTCTAAGAGATGTTTGCATCTCAAGAGATTCTAGATCCTTATACACAATTTTTTTTTCTGCCCTTTGTGGTTTAAGAAATTTACAATTTCCTTTAAATAATAATTTTAAAATAATATAGATAATTCTTAAATTATTTTTCTATTTGCATTATGTTAAAAAAAATAATGGAGAATGGTTATTCCAATTATATGCAATCAAGAGATTTGATCTCTTCCAACACTTGTAGATTTAGAGTAAAGATGAATCTAAGTTGGTTTACTTTCTCTCATACCAAGAATCAACATATTGTTTTTTTGTTTTTTACATTACATTATACTATTCTTTTTATTTTATTTTATTTATTTTTTATTTTTTATGTAATTTGACTTAGTCAAAATGTTAAACATTACATTACATTACAAATAGATTTATGTAAATATATTTTTGCTCTAAAAGAGGTTTGTGTCTCAAGATATTTAAACCATCTCATTGCTTGGTAGCTCCGAAGTCAATATGGATCTAGTTTCCACTAAATTTTCCGAGTTATATTTCACACGAATATCATGGGTTCTCTATACCATGGCTCATTTTTTTAGAAGGTTAGTTTTGTTTTGTTATTTTTACTTTTATATTATTATGATTGAGTTAACATGTTTACATTACGTTAATATTTGTTTTTAATTTCAATTTAATTTAATTTTTATTTACACATAGATCCATCTACCATGCACCTAGAATATTCAAATAACTAGGCTTGTAGAAGTTACCTTTTCATTTTTACTTTATTTTTATGGGCGTGTGCAGAATAGAGCAACGATCACCATGGCTAATAGAAGAAGTATCATGGCATGGGAAGACAATGGTTGCAAAAAGCGTATAGGTAATATTTTAAAGGTTTTAAAGATCATTTCTCAAGTTACCAAGACTTGGTTTAGTGACATTAATATTTTTGACCTCTAAGGGAGCATGATATGAATGGTGATAGACCCATAATAACATGAAAATTTCATGGTGACAAAACGAACTGTAACATGTTGGTATTTGAGATAAGGTATTGGCTCTGATACCAATTGTTGGAAATATTGAGAGGGAGGTGAATCAATATTTATTTACAATTGTTATATTTACCTTACTGCACTATGTTAGTCTTTATTGGAGCAACATAGGAAGAATATAGTGGGAAGACAAGTCCCAAAAGTGTTGAGGAGAAACACTAGGAAAAATACCTTGTCCTTTGATGATAGATGGAGTTATGATCAGCTAGAGGGAAGATTATGGAGGCCGATTTCAGTGGCATAAAGGATTTGGTGCATTGATAGAGGCAACTGTTACTCATTAAGGTCGAAGGAGTCGCCTATGTACAAGATATGACAAAGAAGTTGGGATCATTCACTACATCACCTAGAGTGTCATATTATCTTTTATTTTGTATTATTTTACTTGTATATATGTGAGGGCCATTATCCCTTGCACTCGAGCCCTAGAGTGTTGTATTATTTAGTTGGATTAATATAACAAATATTGGGTTATTCTACAATATTGTGTAAAATGTTGTGTATTTTGTGTACTAGTATGTTTACTTTTTTTTATATTCCACTATGGAAAGTCTCTTCATTATTATTCTTGGTATTCAGTTGGATTAATATAAATGAGATTGGGTTATTAGTAATATTGTGTACAAAGAAGTGTATTTTATGCATTAGTAAATTTAATTTTGTTTATATTTCCACTATCCAAAGTAGTTTGATTATGATTCTTGGTTTGGTAGCCTCAATAATCTATGATTCTATCTTAGACACCAAAAATGTGGAAAAACAACAGTTTAAACAACGCAAATTATCATAATTGTTTGTTGAGAAACTCCAAAAAGTGGGAGTTAAAGACAAATATTTAGAATAATAAAAATAAAAATAACTTCAAATTAAATTGGTAAAAATAAAAATTTGTTGTTATTGTTGATTTTCTTGTTAATGTAAACTTGATATGGTGGTATTTGCGTTGGAGTTTTATGAGATCCTATAAGAATTCGTTTGGAATATAGTCTATTTAAAGAAGAAAATTAAACCAACCTAGATCCATCTTAACTATTAACTCTGGACGAGATGGATCAAATCTCTTTTCACTCTAAAAGTGGTTTGAATCTCAAGAGATTCAAGATCCTTATACTCAGTTTCTTTTTGTGCCCTTTGTGGTTTAATAAATTTACAATTTCTTTTAAATAATAATTTTAAAATAATATAAATAGTTCTTAAATTATTTTTCTTTTTGCATTATGTTAAAAAAAATAATGGAGAATGGTTATTCCAATTATTATGTTATTATTTGTTTATTTGAATTATTTTAACTTGTTGAGCCTAGAGGCTCAGTCTATAGCACACTATGAGATAGATGTGTAAATATGTTTAAACAAATAAGGTGGTGAAGATAACATTAAAAACAAAAATTTTGTAGAATAAAACAACCACTCTACCCAACAACCATCCAAGATAGTTAATTAAAAGTAAATATCGTGGAGAATAAAACAACCACTCTGCGAAACAACCATCCAACATAGTTACTTAAAAACAAATAGTGTCGAGAACAAAATAACCACTCTACCCAACAACTATCAAGATAAAGACATTTCACATCACTATATATATATATATATATATATATATATATATATATATATATATATATATTCTTTAAAAAATATGTAATTTGAAATTTTAAAACTAACAATGATCTTGTTATTTGATTACAGTATTATTCATATAATTATATGCAATGAAGAGATTTGATCTCTTCCAACACTTGTAGATTTAGAGTAAAGATGAATCTAAGTTGGTTTACTTTCTCTCATACCAAGAATCAACATACTGTTTTTTATTTTTTACATTACATTATGCTATTCTTTTTATTTTATTTTATTTTTATTTTTATTTTTATATAATTTGACTTAGTCAAAATGTTAAACATTACATTACATTACAAATAGATTTATGTAAATCTCTTTTTTCTCTAAAAGAGGTTTGTGCCTCAAGATATTTAATCCATCTCATTTCTTGGTAGCTCTGAAGTCAAGATGGATCTAGTTTCCACTAAATTTTCCGAGTTATATTCCACATGAATATCATGGGTTCCTAATACCATGGTTCATTTCTTTATAAGGTTAGTTTTGTTTTTTTTTATTTTTAATTTAATTTTATTATGATTGAGTTAACATGTTTACATTACATTAATATTTGTTTTCAATTTCAATTTAATTTAATTTTTATTTACACATAGATCCATCTACCAAGCACCTAGAATATTCAAACAACTAGGCTTCTAGAAGTTACCTTTTCGTGTTTACTTTATTTTTACGGGGATGTGCAGAATAGAGCTGTGATCACCGTGGCTAATAGAAGAAGTATCACGGCATGGGAAGACAATGGTCACAAAAAGTGTATATGTAATATTTTAAAGGTTATAAAGAGAATTTCTCGAGTTTCCAAGACTTGGTTTAGGAACATTAATATTTTTGACCTCTAAGGGAGCATGATATGGACGGTGATAGACACATAATAATACTAAATTTTCAGGGTGACAAAATGAATTGTAACATGTTGGTCTTTGAGAGAAGTTATTGGCTTTTATACCAATTGTTGTAAATACTAAGAGGGGGGTGAATCAATATTTCTTTACAATTGTTATATTTACAAGATATATCATCTATATTTATAACACAGAATGAACAATAAGAATAAATACTTTTATTAATCTCAAAAATCAATTACAATATATGTGTGCGGATATAACCCTAGATGACAACACCAAAATTCAATCTTTGAGGCTCCTACTAGTATTTTTCCAAGCACCGACTTGGACTTTCCAAGTCTCCAACCTTGTCGCTTTAAGGCAAAAAACTCCAGGGCTCCAACCCTATCTCTCGTAAATGATCCAACATAGTTTATTCATGACTCCTACCGTCTAGGTCTCCAACCATATCTTTAAATGCACCAACCTTGTCTCTATGTGGCTCTAACCTCTAGGGCTCCAACCTTAAGCTTTAATTCGTCAAGATAAGTTTATGTTCCTAAAGGATCCCAATATGTTTTATCTTAAATTTAATTTTAAAAATATTATAAAATAAAATCAAAATATTTTAAAATTAAAAAAAAAATATTTTGCATTTCAAACGAGTTATGGTTTTTGGGAAACCATAATCCATGGTATTGAAACAAGGCCTACTTATATGTTAATAATGTAAATGGTAAAATGGGTTGAATATCCATGATCATGAATTTTGATATATTCTAAGTTTATGGTAAATATTATTTTTTTATGTGCTTATTTATTAAATTTAAATATGCTTAGGAAACCATTATTTGACCCTACTACATCTTCCCATGTGATTTTTCTTATAAATTAAAAGAAAAAAATGTTATAAAATTAAATTAAAATAAAATATTTAAAATATGTGACAAATGATTCTTATTACCTTATATTTAACACCTACACCTCTTCCCATTCTAAGTTGTAGAATGCCTCTTGGCCTAAAGAGATTACATTAGACATGACAATATATATATATATATAGATATATATATATATATATATATATATATATATATAGTGACAATTATCATTTTTTTTCCATTAAGCAAGAAACAACCTGGAGTCCCATAGCAATAACCAAATGAGTCTCATTTATGAATTCTTTATATATCCATTCCATCCTCTATCCATCAGTGGGAGACTAAATCATTCAAATATATGGGTGTTACACAACATTTTGTCATTATCTCTGCAACCCCCATCTTGCCCATTGGAGGGTCATTTCCATGTTCAAAAAGTTGTTTCATGCCTTGCAAAGACTCAAAAACCCTTGTTTTTGCCTTCGTGTGGGTAATCAGTTATTCACTCACACTAAAGAGGAAGATTAACATTGGGCCCCGCGCCATGAGGCACTCTGTCCTAGTTTGCCAGCCATGACATGTTGTTTATGATTTTTTTTTAAAAGATAGAGGTGGAGATTTAACCCCAACCACCTCGAGGATGAGTCATTGGGAGTGGTTGAACTGATAAACCATGGACTACCTCCTTTAGGTTTATGGTTTCCACCTCTTATGGGAACTCCCTAAAGGATAGGCCTCCCTCCCACCTTTGTAGGGATCCTAACCTCCTCCTTTTTCTCTATAAAATAAGATATCTCTCTTAGAACCAGCTAGCTGAACTTGGAAAATTAGACATACTATAGCTAAATTACTCGAGAAGATAGAATAAGAAGGAATTACGTTGAGGAAGCTTGAGTACATAACTCTAGGAGAGCTTGAGTCCATGCCTTCATCCCCTTCGAATTCCGTGACGAGAATCTGAGACACAGCTCCCCTGAACCCCACTGGAGGGGGCTGCGACGTCAAAGCATTGGTTGTAACTCTTCCTTCTATTCATTTATATACATGATTACTGTTTGGTTCCACTGTTGTGTTATGATGTTTGTTTAATGCAATATGTTTAGCCCTCTTTAACTGGCTAATAGTTATGAATGAAATGTTGTTATCTTGTGTTTTGTTCTTGTTTCTTGTTCTACATGCAGGTATGCAAGCATAATGGCAGAAGGATTGTGACTTGCCGAGGTAGGAGCGAGAGGCTACCACTATTACAGCAAAAACGACAGCATTGGATTCCAAGTAGGTCAATATACTATGTCCCTTGTTCATTCAGTAATTAGGAAGTAACACTTTAGCATGTCCCTTTGTTTCTAGACCCACTCTAGGGCTAGAGGGATCATCTCTATTCATAGAGAGGATTTACGTGCATAACAAATTGGCGACTCCACTAAGGATCAGTGCAAGTTTGTCGTTTCATTTTTTGGGTAATTTTCAACTATTGAATTAGTTGTCTGTCTTTTCTAGTTTTCCTGCTTAGTTTTCATCCTCTGTTCAGCTCCAGATTTTCAAAATTGACCTATGCTCATTAGGTTTTGGTTTTTCCTCTTTTTCCCTTAGTTATCTCGCTTGGCGCACTTTTCCTCTGAACAGTGACACTGATTGGCGTAGGTTGCTCTTTTTGCAGTCACGCCAACCCTCGTATGGCTCAAATTACAATAGTTGAGGAGAATACAGACTATTTAGAGGTATTTTGTGTGGGTTTGACAAGGCCTAGGAGTAGTAGAGGAAATTTGAGTTGAATTTTCACTATTAGGTAAATGTTTGAGGGTGTTTTCTCATTTTTTCTAGAGGCTCGCACGCTCTATGAAATAACAGAGGCACCACAAGCGAGCTTGCTGAGGGGACGTAAGGAATATCTCACATTGCACAAGCTAGGTACATGAAACATGGACATGAAACAAAGGGAAGGATATAAGCCACAATAGAAGGAAGGATTGTTGAAGGGGTTAAAGAGGGCTGTCATGGTGTAACACCCCTAGTTCAAAATTTTTTTTTTT